>JADDOH010013266.1:0-77047 GCA_016648135.1 Agrypnia vestita | reverse complement strand
AGAAACACCAAGATATTAGTGTACAAAACGCTTATTAGGCCAGTGCTCACGTACGCAGCTGAGACGTGGGTACTAACTTAGAGGAATGAGCGAGCACTGGACATTTTTGAAAGGAAAATTTTGAGGCGTATCTTCGGACCGGTTCTAAAAAATGGACTTTGGCGCAGACATTACAACAATGAGCTCTATACTCTATTTAAGGAGCCAAACGTCACAAAATTTATAAAACTGGGAAGACTTCGGTGGCTGGGTCATGTGGAGAGAATGCCCGAGCATCAAGCACCAAAGTACCTGCTAAACTCATAGCCAACAGGGCGAAGGAGCTTAGGAAGGCCAAAACTAAGATGGAGTGACAACGTCCTGAAAGATATCTCTGCCTTAGACCTTCGAAACTGGAGAGAGCTGGCACTAGACCGAGATGAGTGGAGGAAAATTATTGAGGAGGCCAAGACCCACCAAGAATGATGATGATTATCTGGAATACAGATAGTATCTGATTAACCTGGTCATCCACCTTTTATCCTAACTCTGTCCGTTGTTAAAATTTACGTGTTCCTCCAAACTGCTCAGCCGAGTTCATTATCGTAACACAATTTGTGTTTCAGCGCTCTGGAAAAACTATGGGGAGGAAAAACAAAAAGCTATTTTAACGAATTGATGAGAGAATTTTGTGAAAACAAAAGGAAAGCGCCGCGGCAAATCTTCCTTCCACGGGGCAATTAGCTTCCCTTAATTACATCGCCGCCACCCCCGGGGAGCAGGGTGGGACTAGGAAAACCTTCGTAATATCAAAGCTCTAAAGTTTATATAGCTGGAAATATAAACTAAAAATAACTTGCAAATGAAGCTTCGAATAACTATATAAATATAAATGAATCACTAAATGTGTTGCTAAGCGCAAAACTGCAGAACGGCTGGACCAATTTGGATAAAAAAAAATTCAATATTCGTCAAAGTCCGAGGAAGGTTCTTATGAAGAGAAAAAACTAACCCATAAAAACCAAGTTTCTATTATATTCTTTGTAAAATATAACAACAATTAGAGACGAATTAAAACATATAACGTAACACTAAACTTACAGTAATTTAATGTATTTCTTAAATGTCAGATGTTTTGAGCTTTGATAAGGCACTTCATGCTTTGAAGATTAAATTCTAAAAATATTTGTCAGTCAATTTAGATTTCCGAAATTAGTAGAAAATATTCCGCGACGTTATCGGGCCGCTTGATATCTTCTTGATCGTCACCACGAGTCTACTTGCAAAGTTTCAGCCTGATTGGATCACGGGAAAAGGGTTAAAAATCGATCCAAAGTTTTTTCGACGGCAAGCCGGCAAGCAAGCAGACGCCACGAGTTAAAAGAAAGGAAGTAAAAAAGTAACCCATAAAACACAAGTTTTTATTATACTCCCTTTCTTTGTAAAATATAACAACAATTAAAGACGAATTAAAACATATAACATAACACTAAACTTACAGTAATTTAATATATTTCTAAAATGTCAGATGTTTTGATAAGACACTTCATGCTTTGAAGATTAAATTGTAAAAACATTTGTCAGTCAATTTAGATTTTCGACATTCGTAGTGAAGTACCTATTATGTATACTAATGGAGTAATTCAAATTTAGAAAATATTCCGCGACGTTATCGGGCCGCCGTTGCTAATCAAACTTTTCTAATGATTCCAATTTGAAAAAACCAATAAAATTTCTAAAAATCCGAAATTATACTATAATTATTGATTTTTTTAACGAAAATTTGATAGTTCTTCTTGATCGTCGCCACGAGTCTACTTGCCAAGTTTCAGCTCGATTGGATTACAGGAAAAGGGACAAAAACCGATCCAAAGTTTTTTTGACGGCAAGCAAGCAAGCAGACGCCACGAGTTAATATAAAAGGAGTAAAAATTTGAAAAATTAACCGGAAAAACGTAAAAAACCCAATTTTTTTTTCTCTCACAAACTTTAGTCGAGAAAGCTTGATGCACAATATTTTGATATTTAATTATGTAGTCGAGTTTTAAATTTAAAACAAGATTAAAAGTTTTAAAGTATTATGAAAGTTTTTTTATTATTATTTACATATTGTGAATAAGAGCTCCCTTATATTTTTTTATATATGTGAGTAGGAACTCGCTGATAGTAATTAAAATATTAAATGTTTGAACTGTTTGGAACAGTTAGTTGTGTTTTTAAATATTATTTTGAAAAAATAAATGATGAAGGGCTTTATTATGGGAAATTTTCATACAAATGGTTCATTTTACATTCAATATTTTCAAGAATAGTTATGGAGCACAAATTTAAAAAAATAAATTGTGCGTGTTATTTATTTGAAACACAATTTTTTGTTTGTAAAATTGTGGAAAATCATTTTTAATATTTAAAAAAATGAGTATAAACAAAACTGTTTTATTCCATTGTATATTTATTTAAATATATAGTGGAATATAACAGTGTTGTTTATTTTCTTCGTTGTTTTTAAATCATCGCCTCTCTACCGACAAATAAGTTCCTCGATTTATATTTGGTTAATTAGTTTATTTTATGTGTTTTCATCACATGCTGCCTATATGACGCGGACGGAGCAATTTGGGTCGAAGAGCTCGAAATGCTACAAACAAATCTATTTTTATAAAAAAAAAAAATTATTTAATTAAAATGATGAAACTGGTGGGATTTACTTCTTGGATGCTCCCGGTGGTATAAGAAAATCTTTTTTGATTTCTTTGATCTTAGCACAGGTCTGGAGACCTGCACATGTCTTGAAAAATGCACAGGATAACAAATAGGCACACGGCACCTACAAAGTGATTAATTAATTAATTAATTAATTACACATTGACAGTATCACAAACTTATCTGATTTGGTGATCGTTACTGAAAACTACAGATGTCATCAAGACAAGTACACTTTATAAGCGACGCCATCACCATAACTTGACCAGAACCGATAAATTTGTGGCACTATAATGAGTTTTTCTGAGTTATTATTTTGTGTTGACTAGATTTGTGCAAGTAGTTAATCGGGCATGCTACACGCTTGATTTGACAAAAGCTATTGGACTGTTTGACAGAACGATGTCTGTCGGGTTAGCTAGTTTCGGATATAAAACATTAGTATTAACGCACATACAATGATGAGCTGACAGAAGAGAAACGAAAGTAGATTGAATGCAGTGGAGATGAGATCCTTCAAACGTATGTGTGGCAAATCAATTTATGATAGAGTAAAGAATGCAGATATTAATTAGGAATGTTAAGCTGAACGAATGTTAAGCTGATCTTAGCATAATTAATAGAATTAAAAAAGGGTCGCTTAGATGGTTTGGGCTTATTGAGCGAAAGAATGAGGAAAGAAAAGTAAGAAAGATATTATATAATGCAAGTGTTGACGGTGCCAGAAAGAAAGGGCGACCACGGAAAACGTGGCACGATCAGATTAACCAGATACTGGAAGATGGTCCCGTTAGAAGCTTCAATAACCGGCGAGCTTGCACGCGAAGATGTTTGAATGTGGATTTGGCGAGAGTTGTGTGTCAGGACAGAAGAATGTGGCGCTCTATCCTATCTATCTGCCTACCCTCACGGGGAAAGGCGTGATGGTAAGTAAGTAAGTACGTAAGTACAATGATGAGACATCATCAAGGGTTTAAGATGTTGATCTACTGAAGAATTCTCAAAATGATTTATTTTTACAATGACTTTTAAAACGTTTTTATTGGAGACCAGACAAGCCACGCCGACAAAGCCGTGAAATATAAATAAAAATTAGTAAAAGGATATTTATTAATATTATAATATTTGAGTAGCTTGATGGTCTTGTGGTTAGGGCTCTCGCCTCGTGGTCCAAAGGTCACGGGTTTGACCATCGAGAAGATTGGCCGGAGGCTCTGCGAAAGTAAACGCATATCATTTCGACACATTTTTATCCCGATATAACTAATTTGTAACTGTTACTTACTTACTTACTTACCATCACGCCGTTTCCCCGTGAGGGTAGGCAGAGAGGATAGAGCGCCATACTCTTCTGTCCTGAAATACAACATACATCTTCGCATGCAAGCTCGCCGGTTGTTGAGGCTTTTAACGGGACCATCTTCCAGTATCTGGTTGATCTGGTCATGCCACGTCTTCCGCGGTCGCCCTCTCTTTCTGGCGCCATCAACACTTGCATTATATATTTTCTTACCATTCTTTCATCATTTATTCGCTCAACATGCCCAAACCCTCTGAGCGACCCTTTTAAATTCTATTAATTATGTTAGTTTTTAATAAAACATCAAGCGAGTTTCAACAAATTCTCCAACGTGACCCGAACGACAGATTTATCCAGATACATCACACACCACATCACCAAACCCTCAAAGAATCAAAATAGATTTTAGATGTCCCACAGAGACGAAGCTATTTATTTGGAAAAGTAGGTATAGAAGTCTTCTTTTGGGTGCTTATAACAAATGTCAACTACAGATGGCATTAGTAAAAATAAAAATAAAATTCACATGTAGAACGAGTTGTGCAAAGTTGACATAGGTATATATAACTTCCAAAAAGTTTTATAGATGTGGTAGCTAATTATGGGTGAAATAGGTTAATATTACATTCTGTAAAGTGATCACCTAAGCCAGCCGAACGATAGGTCGTAAGCCCTATAAACACCCAATGGAAGACTTCCATACCTTTTTCCCACATGAATAGCTTCGTCTCTGTGAGACATGATGTTCCCTCTGAGAATTAAACCCATTTCTTGACAAATTTAAACGTACTCAAAATATCCTGGTTTGTTTTTAGGGTATTATGCCATGTTTTTACTACTTTTCTGGTTGACGTTTTGCACTCCATTGCAGGGATCATCATCAGAGCTTAAGTGAAAACCTAAGATCATACTTGTACTCAAAATACCCTGAAAGTGAACATAACAGTTTATAGGACAAAGTTGATACAATTTTTTGCATCTCAACTAAATGAAAATGGATAATAAATTTTTCTTTTTCTTCTTACTACTTAAACTTCTCTTTTTAATTTACACAAATCTATAAGATGTACTTGAATCTTTTTAACTGCAGTTTATTTCTTCTTCTTACTACTACTTACAATCATTTTCTTCTTACTACTTAAACTTTACTTTAATTTACACAAATCTATAAGATGTACTTGAATATTTTTAACAGCAATTTAAATTTACACAATTCTATTATATGTACTTGTACCTTTTAACTGTACATCTGTCTTATGTTATTTTTTTTAAATTTATATTTTGTATGCAGGGTTATTTGTAAAACATTAATAACCTCGCAGGGCTATATTCCTGTCTTGATTGTGAGTCGAAAATGTTCAAGCTATTATGACCTAATATCAATAGTTTATGAGATATGCGACATCAAAGTTTGCATTTTTTTTTCAATATTTATGACTTATTTTTTGTAAAACGTTGGACTATCATTACAGTTACTCATATCAATTACGAAAAATTCATTCGTTTCAAAACAAGTTAAATAAAATGATAAAAACCCTGAAAAAATCCATTTGGAATGTTTTCCAATTGGAATGCGAAGGTTTTTATTTTTTTATTTGACTTGTATTAAAGAGAAAGAATTTTTCATATTCGATATAAGTTACTGCAATGATAGTCCAACGTTTTACATAAAATAAGTCAGAAATATTTTTAAAAAAATGCAAACTTTGATGTCGCATATCTCCTAAACTTTTGATATTAGGTCATAATAGCTTGAACATTTTCGACTCACAATCAAGACAGGAATATACTCCTGCGAGGTTATTAATGTTTTACAAATAACCCTGTATATTTAAAAAATATATACAAAATATAAATATAAATAGATAATATACATAAATAAATAATTCTTATTAGTGAAAATACCCGTGTAAATAAAAATAAAATATGAATGTTCCGAGACTCCACCCCTGTATATAATAAGGGATGTTCCGGACAGGCCAATCATCTCCTAGTGTCTGTTAACCCGCTGCCGATCGGTCGCTAACAAACTGTTTACCGCACACAGCAGTCGGTAGTTAGGCGGGGGTAGCGGGGGGGGGGTCGGTGATTAAACATTTTCCCGACAGAGGGCACCTGCCCCAAGACGGCCTGACAAGTTACAAGTCAGAGTCGCGTCATTAGGCAGGTTTATCAAAACAACCCTTGCATCTAGTTGATTCAATAACAGTCGAGTACGGAAGAATTCTGACCAATAGGCTAACAATTTTCTTCAAGAACTACCCCTAAAGTCTATGTAGTCCTGTCCAATAGATAAGATGGAAGGGAAAGATATTTAAAAAATGACGGCATACTTAATCGAGATTTTTATATGGGAAAATAGATATGGAAGTATGTTTGGGTATTCGAAGGTCTTACGACCTGCTGTACTGGCTGGCTTAAGTGATCACAATTGAACAAAATTTCAAAATTAAAATAATTTTAAAAACGAAGCATTTTTTAGCTAAACTGACTTATATTATTGCACGTAGATTATTGTTCCAGTATATTATTTATAAGCAACGAAGGAATGCTAAAGAAACTACAAATAGTACAAAACAGAGCGATGCGCATAATACTGAAGTGTAACAGGAGAACTAAAATAACAAAAATGTTGAATGCCCTAGGACTAGAAACCGTAAATCAAAGAATACAATATAATGTAATGGTGCAAATATTTAAAATTAAACATGGATTAGTACCCAAATACTTTAATGACAGGATGAAGCTGAAAAAGGATTTTCATTCCTACAATACAAGAGGAAGCGACAACATAAGACTACCAAAGAAAAAGAAAAACACCTCACAAAATTTTATGATGTATAAAGGTATAAAAAACTTCGATAGCCTGCCAAAGGAAATTCAAAACATGGAGAATATAAGGAGGTTTGAACTGGAGTGTAAAAAATTTATTGTAAAAACTTTTAAATGGAATGCAATATGTCTAAGTGAAATCATATATTATCCCACACAACATTATGTGTGGAACTAAATAATTAAGATAAATAAATAATATGTAGTCTATGTCGTAGGATTTTTTTAAGTGACTTAGTTTTTTTTATCGGCATAATAATCCCGAATTTTTACAATCCTAAAAACGCTATTTTAAACTCAAACGCCCGCCAATTTGTCAAAAATCTATGTTTTCAAAAACCCCTACGTCAAAGACAAAATTAAAGTGTCAATATTGATAATCTTCTTATTTTTTTATTCTGATGATTACAGATGAAATGGGAGTGGAGGATTTTTTATGGGCAGTTGACAAAATCCAAGAATTTTCCGCCAATGTGGATTTTTTTTAAATATTCTTAAAAGTATGTAGGTACTTACTTTCATGTAGACATTATATCAATACCATAATTGATATAGGTTTTCTTAAAAAAATTCACAAAAAGTGCCTTTTTTCGCTCTTCGTAGGAAGGTATTCCCCCTTTAAGTTAACTGGATAAACTTTGTATTAATAAATAATTCTTGCAGTAGATACTGTTGTATCGTATACTTTTAAAATTCGAGGTCAATTCCTTTTAATGCCGTGTCAATCAATCCTTATCAAATTGATACGTAAAATATTAACAAATTAATTAAAATATAGACAATTTCCTAAATAGTAAGAATAATGTCCTGAATCTACAAAATTTTGTTGATTTCTTAATTCATAGAGATGGTTAAATCAAGAGCAGATTACATGAGAGAATATAATAAAATTAAAAACTGGAGGATCCTAATAAACAGATAAACAGATGATCCTACACATCATTTGCTTTTATATTGTTGGCACTCGCAATTGTGGGTAAACCATGAAATGCTTATATTTTACCAAATTTAGAGAGGTTCTCTCGTTTTGAACGTACATTCAGCTAAAATTTAAAATAAAATTACATAATTAGTTCTAAACCACTTATATTCGTCAACTAGTTTCGGTTGGTCTCAACCTTCGTCAGGACAATATAATGTAGACTAATCTAAGTACAGACATTTTACATTGGGAATGAAATAAGCAAGAGACAGAATGTCAACTAGTTGTGGGTTACTAGGGAACAACTTTAAAATCGGACTATTAGATAAATTTATTTGTTTATTTATTATTTGGCTATTATTATTAAGAGTTTTATTAATTTCTAATGCTTCCAGATTGCTAAGTCGCAAACCTATTCCGTTTTTGTGTAAAATTGTGACTCTGAATGAGAAACTAAAATATTAAAATAAAAGCTTAACAAAAAATATAGATTTTTCTGAATTTAACGAACATCTATTTAATTTTGATCACACATTTGATAATAATACAGGGCCGCAAATTTTACCGGAATCACTTAACAATCTGTAAGCATTAGAAATTAATAAAGCTATCAATAATAATAGCCAAATAATAAACAAACAAATAAATTTATCTAGTAATCCAATTTTAAAGTCTGTCCCTTGCTTATTTCATTCCCAATGTAAATGTCTGTCCTTAGATTAGTCAACATTATATTGTCCTGATGAAGGCTCTGACCAACCGAAACTGGTTGACGAATATAAGTGGTTTAAAACTAATTATGTGATTTTATTTTAAAATTTAATATAATGTGTTTTCTTGGTTTAAAAATTAATTAAGTTATTGCTAGCTGTGATTGTTCTTTCGTGAGTTATAGATCTGAACAATAATGTTTGAATGAAGAAATTATAATTAGCTACATTGTCACATGACTTATTAAATTGTCTTGAAATTAATTAATTAATTATGTATCATGTTACTGCTAGGCCTACCAACCTTTCATTACTTACCTGGAAATTCAAATTATACACGTATGAAATTCAAATAAATTGGTAATGAATATGCTAACTTGTCAGATATATTTTCTTATAATTTAGGTACATTATTATAAATATTCATTGTTTAAAAAATTCTTGCTAAGATTTCATTAGCATTTTTAATTTACATTTTTAACTTGATTTTCATCAATTGATGTTTGGAGGACTTCTTTATGCTTACGTTTTAGCGCATCACCTAGATTTTGGCAAACTACATTTGTAAAACAGTACACAATTTAAACATTACAGTTTTAAAAAGTCTTATACATGAACAGAAATGTATTCTCAAGATGAATTCTCACCTTTAAGGCCCCAGACCACTATGCGCGCGCGGTACGAGGGATTTTTTTTTATTTATTACTCTTAGTATATATATGCTTATTGAAGACTTCAAACAATTTTTTTTACTCAAATCTAAAATATAGTTTTCGGTGTAAGCTGCTTCCAAGAGGACACTCTGACGAATTTGCCGCTGGGTGGTTGACAGCTATTAAGCCATAGGATACAGCCGAAAAATGAAAAAAAAATTAGAAACTATACATATAGGTTTATAGTATCATGTAGGGGAACTTCGATATCTAAAAAAAATGGCGGACTAGCGAATTTTACGTTCGATTTTTTATAGAAAATTTTCATCATTTATTTAAAAAAAAAATAGAAAGGGGCCCTTTATAAAAAAATGTCTTCGCGGTGCTATAGAGACTGGATTTTCAAACAATTTACGACTTGGCGCGAGCAAATCGGATGTATAGTTTTTCTGATAACCTGTCAACCAGGTTGAAAAATGTACTTTTGAGAAAAACGCGTTCAAAGTTTTGCTGAAGGGTAATTCAACATACAAACAAAAAATTTTAAACCGCTATATCTCTGACTATTTTACAAATTTCTTTAAAATATTTGGTGGAGAACATTTTTAACAAATGCATCTTTCAGAAAATGAAAAAAAAAGAAAAAAAAATTTTTTCACAGTGGTCTGGGGCCTTAAAAAGCTGACCATTATTATTATAATGGGAGACCATGGCCATGAGAGACAAATTCGTCCTAGAATCTTCGTTGCACTTTTCATGACTCCTGAATAGCTTGTCTCTCATACACTGATGCACGTTACTTAAAACACTCAGGTCCGCACCAGAACACTTCTTGCTTGTCGGTAGGTACTTATTGATTTACTATAACTGGAAAACACACGCGCGCCGGTCACACTTTAGTTTTTAGTTGTCGTTTTGTCTGTGGACTGTCACACTGTCACTATAACGTAAAGACTGAGCAAATAATTATTTCATAAATGCCCAATTCTCTATGTAACAATGTCCGTCACTAATGCCACCAAACAGAGCAAATAATTACGGGATAGATAAAATAATAATGATGAATAAAAAGAAAAAATATTATCAACTCACTATGTAACAAATTAGGTCACTAACGCTACCAAGATGCTGAATGGTGCCGTTCTCACAGCCTTACCTCGCGGCCGAAATATATACATAGTAAAAGTGCGTCATGTTTGACGGCTTATTGCTTGGAGCTAGTTTTATATACTAAAAGCTATAACCCGTTAAAAATGACGGTACTTTTTCGTGTCGGTTCGTTAAGAATAAGTAGAAAAAAAAGAAAAAAGAAAGAAAAAAGGAAAACTAAAAAAAAGTTTTTATAAAAGAAATTACTTACGTTACAGGAAGTTACGGATAGACAGACGGACAACGAAATTATTATTATTGGGATTCTTCACGTCAAAGTTGAAATCTACAACGTTTCACAGAGTGCAACGGGTCTAGTCCAGGTAATACTGTACAAGTGAAATTTTCAAGAAACCATGTCCTAATATCAATTGTTATGGAGATAAGCGACTTCAATTATCGCTTTTTTTTGTATTTTAGAATTCAATATTTCTTAATTAAACGTTTGAAAAAAATGTGGTTCAAATCAAATCATAACAAAAAATTAAATTAAATCAAATCAAAAAAAAAACAGGAGTAGCTTGTTGATATAGTGATCATGACGCTCGACTAGTGATCTGGAGGTCGGTGGTTCAAGCCCCATTCCAAGACACCAGCAAGTTAGTCCTATTTTCATAGGACGGGCGCTTAGATTAGTGAAAATAGTATAATTAGTGACACGTGTACCTATCGTGTTCCCATATTTATTAAAATAAATAAAAAATTCAGCAAGGTTTTGATCCTTTTATTTGACTTGTACTGTCGAATGAATTTATAATATTCGATATAAGTTAATTTTAGGACAGTACAAGATAAGTTTTTCAAGGGATAGATTGCAGTTATGGACTGAATTTCACCAAGCCTCTAGAGAAAAAATAATTATAACATTTTTATCTCACTTTTTTATTTCTTTATTTTAATAAAAATGTTGGAAGAGCCTGGGATTGATCTCAGTACCTTTTAAAGCTAACCTAACGCTCTACCCTCCTAGCTATTCCTCCATTTGACTGCGGTATCTAATTATCAGTGAGGGTGATTAGATCAATAGTGATGTTATAAAATAAATAAATAAATAAATTACTACAATACAAATATCATGATAATGCCTATCAATTTTACTTGTTATAAACCACATATTTAATTCATTATTTAATTACTCAAGTTATTTTTACTTGGAAAAGTAGGTATGAAAGTCTTTTTTGGATGTTTATAGGGCTTCCACTTTATCGTACGGCTGGCTTAAGTGATCACTTTACACGATGTAACGTTCATCAATTACATCCATGAAAGACTATCACATGTACCTAGTGTCACATACAAAAAAATAGTCTTCCGAGGATAAAATCCAGTAATGTGTTCTTAAAGAAATTGAACATACTCAAAATATTCTGAATTAATTACGAATTAAAGAACCTAATTGTAAAAAAAATTCTTGAAAATGTAACATATTCAATATACTGAATCGAATGCTTCCCTAGACGTTAAAATAAAATATAATGTGAATACCTATATAATATTTAATAGCATTTATAGGAAAACCTGGTTTTGGGTATTTTATATCATTGAAGACACCGACGAAAAATGTATATTTATTACCTATAGAAAAAATAATATTCGGTACAGTGGTGGTACACATGTAACGCGTTATTTTTTACTGAAAAATTTATAATTTCTGTCTTCAAAAATCTACAATAAAATTTAAATCATTTTAAATTTTTCGAACTCAGAACGTACTATCAAAAGCATAACGTAGTTTTAACATCTGACAACAGGTGTCACTATAATAAACTTATTTTTGCAAATGTATCAAAGTATATTTTGAGCTCACAAACAAATAACGGTTTCATGAATTATATTTTTTAAATAATTATTTTGTTACTGGAATGAATTTATAATTTAATACGATAATTCTAAAACCCAATAATCATTTTTTGGAACGATACCCCTCCGCGCCATCTCGTGCTGAGTATCTAAACTATCCTGGGTAGCAATGTTTCCGACTAGAGATGGCGTTAGTATTTAATATTTTCAAATTAACTAACCAACTTCACTTCATCGCGCCGTTTCTCTACGCGACAGCCAGAGGATAGAACCCCACACTCTTTTCTCCTGCCACACCACGCTCTTGAAGCAGTCAACAGGTCCGTCCTCTAATGTTTGGTTTATCTGATCAAATCAGGTATTTCTCGGACGTTTTCATAACTCTTACTCATATATTTATTTTAACACTTTCTCCACGCATACGCTCCACATGACCAAACTATCTCAGCATTACATTCACTCCTAATTGTTCACTCTTTACACACATGAGGTTAAGCGACGAGTTTATCATAGCATTCAGTTTACTTTTGTCCTTTTTTACCAATTCCAGATTTCACTTCCATACATTAGATTTGCACCGGAACTCGAAAATGCAACGCTTAACTTGCATCGCGTGACTTATTCATACTGGCGATAATTGCATTCAGAGCACCATTCATTTTATTCGAATATTATTCATTTCACAACCCTGCATTTTTCTATATACTGTCATTAAAAATCATATATTTATTTATACATTAACTTTTAGCACACATATCTCTTATAGTAGAACCTCGTTAATTCGAGATTTAAGGGACCCAAAAAAAAACATTTCGAATTATGCAGAACCCAATTAATTTTCTGTAAATATTTGTTTTTTTAATTTCATGACTTATTTTTAAATATGTACTGCCTTTGTCATTTTGATTGCTTTCTTGTGTACCTACTATTTAAAAACTTTTTTTTACTATGTTTTGAATATACGCCGTATGCACACAAATAAATAAATGACTTAATAAATAGAAATATGATTTCAAGAGTAGAATCTACTTTTTCTATTAAAGAAAACCTCTCTCTCAAGCAATAAAAAGTGTAATAATTTGTCAAAAGGCCGGCCACAAGAGCCTCGCCCGGCATTCAATAAAACCAATCGAGCCCTCGACTGACAACCAGCAACCCCCCAAGCCGGCAATAAGGGAGGCAGATCAGAGACCTTTATGAGAAAACACAATTATCCACTATTTAATTGTGGGGTTATATCAAACGAAGTGCAAATCGTGGGACGAAGGAGGCGATTTAATAAGGTCTCTGTCTCCGGTCCAGACGGGGAAAATTGTTTGTTTTCTGGTGCTCTAAAGGATCGGTATTATATTTTCATCCCTGTGCTGTGGTAATGAGATATTTTGAATTTTTCCAATCGCTATAATACGACACGCAAATATAAATTTA
Organism: Agrypnia vestita; assembly: GCA_016648135.1. Lineage (NCBI taxonomy): Eukaryota > Metazoa > Arthropoda > Insecta > Trichoptera > Phryganeidae > Agrypnia > Agrypnia vestita. The sequence goes on along the minus strand of JADDOH010013266.1, from coordinate 63,571 downwards.
TTATTTGACGATAAGCTCTTAATTAAGCATTGTGGTCTATTTAATCATCGTGGTTAAGGGGGGGGGGGGTAAGGTTTTTAAGTTTTTTTTTTGCATTTTATTTTTAATTTTTTAAATGAATGTATAACATCGCAAGAATATTGTGTCAAAATTTCAAGTCAATCGGAGCAAAATTGACGAAATTATGAACATTTGAGCGATACTCAGACTGTTTTCTATACCTGCTCGGGCAGCTAAGAGACGCGCTCACCTGAGGACTACCGGACGTGCTATTGTATTAGAAGAGTTTTGCGTAGAAGAGACAAGGACAAAAAGATGCTGATGATGAAAGCTCTTTGCTGTGTGAACACGGCATCGACGATTATGTGTAAGTAAAAATTACGTGATAAGTTTATTTTGATTTTCCAGTGTGCACAACTTGAAAGCGTTTTCCTCCCCCTCATCTCCGTTTTCCACAGTCGTGTCCATCATACCTCGCAAAACTACTGCACCGATCCTTTTGAAACTTTGAACACTATTTTTGTACATAATTTACGAGGTAACGCTGGAGACTTTTTTTCAAATTTTTTGTTAATTTTTATTTTTTAATAACAAATTAGTCGATATTTTTCGCAAAAAATTGCGTTTTTCCCTTCAAAGTGTTCCAAAAAATTGAAAAATTGAAATTTCAAAAAACACTCCCAGCGTTACCTGGGAAAACCTATTATCTAACGAATGAACTTTGATTTTTTGATTTCAGGTGATCTAGCACCAAGTTATGATGGACACCGCAATTCTACTTTTTTCCGAGATACGTCCGAATAATTGCTGCGATTGCCGTATTTTTTAATATTTCTTCTTGATAATTTTACACAATATTCTTCAAATGTTATACTTTAATGTACCATTAGTTTTAATAAAAATATTTTAACTGTGTCGTCACAAAAAATTCACAAAAACATGCCTTTTTTTGTACAAATTAACCTTACCCCCCCCCTTAAATGAACAATATGAGTGGATAAGAAAAGCCCAAAGAAGAGACGATTGGAGAGCATTAAAAGAGGCCCACATCCAGCAGTGGAGAGATGGATGAGGAAGATGGTGACCACGAGTTTCAGTAACATTTGAAATTTGTAATTACTGCGAATATTTAATGCCGATTATTGCCGGCAGCCCGTTATATGTCATACATCGCTTGTATATATACAATTTATAAATGACTTAAATTCTCATTTCAATTATTCATTATTCATTTCGGCATTCCATTTCTTCGCATCTTGCAATCGCAATTTTTTTTTTTAATAGAGATGCGAACACGGAATACGTGTCACATCAATATTCTTACTATTTTCAAATTAAGCTAAGCGCTTGTGCTATGAAAATAAGACTAACTTGCTGATCTGGAATGAGATTCGAACCCGCGACCTTTGGATCACGAGGCGAGAGTCCTAACCACAAGACCAACAAGCTACTCAATTGAAAGGTTTTTATTATTTTATGTGACTTTTATTAAAGGGAATCCATTTTTCATATTCGATACAAGTTATCCAACAAGAAAGTCCAACATTTTACGATAAATAAACCAGAAATATTGAAAAAAAGTGCAAAATTAGATGTCGCATTATCTCCATAACTATTTATATTAGGTCATGGTTACTTGAACATTTTCCACTCATAATTAAAGCAGGAATACAGACCTGCGAGGTTATTAGTGTTTTCCAAACAACTCTGCACATAACAGCATTTATTATAAAAAAATTATATGACATATTATACCATAGCATTTGTTTTTACGTACGTATTTCATATTCTATTGTCAATAGACTTCTCATACCCAATGTGGTAATTAGAAACAGTTTGTGGTGGGTAGTTCAAATTACACTTGATGAAAATATTATTATTGAAATATATTTTCTCTATAGCTGTATATGAGGTGCATAAAAGTAAAGGCAGCAAATTCCCAAAAAAATATTTTAATGATTACCTATGTACTAATTTAGAATCTACTGAATTCGAAATTTTATAGAAAATATAGATCTAACAGTTTCAAAATCATGTTTCCAAATCAATATTAAAAGCAAAGACGGCAATATCTGGTAGTGTAAAAAGCAAAGGCAACAATGTCCTCTTAAACCAATCAACTCCCAAGGAAATGTCGCGTGACAAAATGGCCGCTTCACACTAAAGTGAGAGCTGATGTCAATTTTAAACTGAATCATCATAACAAAGACTAGAACATCCAATTTTATAAACAGAAAAATAAGAAATGTCCACTCTCTGTTAGCAAATACAGGAGTGACCATATTTAAAAGTTACATATATATTTATACACATATATAAAAGAAAAACTGAGATGGTTTTTGTTTTTAATAATTATTTCCTATATTTTTTTTTTTTTTAATTAAATTGTACAAAATTGGTGTCAATTACACATATTTGAATTATCATATATTTAAATAGAATATTAATGAGAATTTTAACGCCTATCCACCTTTAAAAGATAATTTAATTCTCGTGTTTAAAAGTAGGGGGCATTGTCATATATATTGTTAATGTAATCATTTGTAGCATTATATTAGAATAGTGAAAAAAGATTTAATGTAAGACAAATAGAATGTTTATAGAAACATTTGATTAAGTTATAAAAATTAAGATGTAGGTAGATAAGATGTAGATTTCATGGATTCCAGAGAAATTTCCTTGAGTAGTGACAAGGTTTTTCGTATTTATGTCAGAAATACCTCAGTAAGATTTCCATTGATTTTATGCCTCTCACATATGGCAAATAGTGAAAGAAAATACAAAGGAATAGTCGCGTGAGTACTTTATTTTTATTTTTCAACATTAATTAACATCAGTAAGATTTTTTTTAAACACAAGTAAATACGTCGAATTAATTATTTACACTGATGGAATGTTAATTCCTGCACAATACTAATAATTTTTATGAATATTTTTAATATGCACAAAATAATAAAGTTATTTATAATATGCTTTTATTGTGAAATTATTTACAAAATGTTCACATTGAGTAGCTTGTTGGTCTTGTGGTTAGGACACTCGCCTCGTGATCCAATGGTAGCGGGTTCGAATCTCAACCCAGACTAGCAAGTTAGTACTATTTTCATAGCACAAGCGTTTAGCTTAGTTTGAAAATAGTAGGAATATTGATGTGACACGTATTCCGTGTTCGCATCTCTATTTATTAAAAAAAAAAAAAAAAAAAAAAACATATTCAATAAAACATATCGAAGGTGGAAATCCAAAAGGGTGTTAGTGATTATTTTAACTGTATCTACAGGAGAGCAAACTAAAATTCTGTCAGTCTCATTTTTCAAATATTTATTTTATTAATAAACGATTTCCTTATTTTTTAATCCGAAACACATGTGAAAATCGTTTAATAATGAAATAAATATTGACAAAATCAGATTGAAAAAACTTTATTTTGCTCTCCTGTAAAGTTAGAAATAATCACTAACGCCCTTTTGGCTTTCTATCCTCAAAATACTGTAAGATAATCTCTAAGATTTTGATATTTTTTGAACTTTATTTTTTACTAAATATCGTCACATCACAGTTAGTTCTTTTAATTTTATCAAGGAAATTATAGCACTATTTTTAAAAATATGTATAGCAATAATATTGATCTATATTTCGAATTTTGTATTTGAAGGGATTAGAAGCAAACGTGCCACTATCAAATTGTAGAAATGTCCACTATTTCGTAGCAGATACAGAAATATCCATATTTGAAAGTTAAATATTTATTTATATACACATATATAAGGAAAACTGAGTTGGCAAATATTTTAAAAAAATTATTAAGATGTATATTTCATTGATACTAGAGAGATATTCCTTGATTAGACAGGTTTTTTGTATTCATCTCAGAAACACCTCAGTGAAATATTACTGCCTTTGCTTTTATATTCCTCATATGTTGTTTTTTACAACGTAAAATAAATTTACAAAATTTTGGCTATGGTGTAAACTGTGTGTAAAATGGTTAATCCAGAATATTAAAAAAAACATTTGCATTGTGTAAACGTAAAGACAGACGCATTGTTTACTTCTGTTGTGTAGTTAGTGCCCTTTAGCTAATTTGTTTAGATATTTAAAATAGGTTCTCTTTCTGTCTACACGCGCCAGCGCCTTAGATGAAAGCCTTCTTATCAATAGGGCGCATCCCTTAATTGCTGCAGATAATCCCTTCAACAATTCTTTCATCTTTGGTCCGAGCCGTGCAAAGATCTCTCCGCAAATTTTCTACGAATTTTGCGGCAACGTGCGACCGCAAGGTGCATTGTGTACTTAAGTGCATTTTGTTTACATCATCAGTGGGTCGATTGTAGCAACTGTTCAGTTGGCGTAACGTTCGTTAGTTCGGTCTTGCATTTTAGTTATTTTTGGTAATTTTATTGTTTATATTTCAAACGAATATTAACAAAATCATATTGACAGAACTTTATTTTGTTCTCCTGTAAAGTTTGAAATAATATTTTAATAATAACATACTATATTACTAATAATAATAAGACATCAAAAGAGATACCGACGATATAGCTGCTGTGGGGGAAGAAATGGCTACAACTAGCGAGTAACAATGAAAGATGGAAGGGTATGGAAAAGGCCTATATCCAGCAGTGGAGAAATGAAGGCTAAAGAAGAAGAAGAGGATTAATATATATATATTTTTTTTATTAACGCCCTACAGGGCTTTCACAAACAAATAGGTAAAGTGTACATTTATAGAATGGGTATTTTTAAGAAAAAAAATTATAACATAAATGACATAAAGTGGAAATCAAATACTTAAAATACAAATACAAATATATAAAGATAAATATAATATAAAGTGAAAAGTAAAAAGCAAGTATACAACAAAGCAGAAGTATAAGGAAAACAACATTTATAATAAAACAAAAATTAAAAATGTAATCATATAGAGTGAAAAGCAATAGCACAAGCTTAGAATTCATAATATAATAAAAATATTACAAAACAGTTAGTTATCTCACTCAACCAACAATCAAAACGAATACAAATCAATTATTTAAGTCCAATTTGACAAATACCGTAATCTTTCAATACACCTTTTATTTCTTCAATATAATAGACTTTATTTTTTTCTGAATATTATTTACAATTCATTTTATCATTAAGTCATTATTTATTATTAATTTATCATAATTGTGTATTGTATCATATTCAAAATGTTCACAAAATATTCATACTTTTAATTCACTCTAGGACCATCTATTAGGGTCATTAATGACCTGTTGACGGACTGTTTCTTAAAAAATAAAATAATCCCTTTTAAAATAACGCCCTTTTGCTGATATAATTAACATAATTATTATGTAATAATATAATTAACATAATAATTAGTAAGTAATCTATACCTTATATAATTATAAATATAATATTATATAAAACTAAATGTCTGTCTGTCTGTTCTCTATACAAATCCACATTTCCCCTATTCTTTTTACCTTTCCCCTACCCTGATATATTTTTTATGCAGATCTGTACTGTTTGATCGATCGGACACAAAATTTGGAAACTTATTCGTTAGGACCCGGCGGGTAACAAAAGTGACATTTCTTCCCTTCCCTTTTTCTTTTTACCTGCCCTCTGATATATTTTAGATGCAAATCTGTACCGTTCGACCAATCGTACTCAAAATTTGCAAAATTATTCTTTAGGACTCGGCGTTTAAAATTGGTGACATACCCCCCTATTCTTTTACCCTTTCGCCTCCCCTGATATATTTTCGATGCAAATCTATACCATTCGAATCGAACCTTCGTTTACCCTCATTAATATATTTTAAACTTAATCCTTAATCTTTGCAACGCCGGGTATGAACAGCTAGTATACATATATTCGAGGTTTGATCCAAAAATACAAATAAAAATACATAGAATAAAGAATGAAGATATTTAGAATGAATGTAAAACTGGTCTTAGCATAATATAGAATTAAAAAAGCGTCGCACAGATGGTTTGGGCATGTTGAGCTAATGAATAAGGAAAGAATGGTAAGAAAGATATATAATGCAAGTGTTGACGGCACCAGAAAGAGAAGGCGACATTGGAAGACGTGGCATGACTAGATTAACCAGATACTGGAAGATGCTCCCATTAGAAGCCTCAACAACTGTCGAGACACATTCAAACATGTATGAATGTGGATGAGGTGAGAGTTGTATGTCAGAACAGAAGAGTATGGCGCTCTATGCTCTCTGTCTACGTAAGTAAGTTATTTCCATATGTCTTTAATCGACGAGCACACCAAAACACACGTAACCTTTTCGACAGCCATAAAGAGCATCTAGTATGGCTACCGATGTCAAAATACCGTGAAGACAAGTGTACCAACGCAGCAAAATTGTGACAAACGGACTTGTGTAGCCCACGATTACATAGTTAGTTAACGTAACAGATCGACAAGAGAGGCGGTTTATCACAATCGGCTTAAAAGACGCATTCCAATGTCTCGTCTGATCCACAGTAGGCGCCAGAAGACGACAAAATGAATGAATTCATAATCTCTTTTGAAAATATATGTTTGAATGGAACATATTCAACACAAACTTAATGTTTATCTACACAATTTTGATAATCGCTGTGCAGGTACATTACAATTATTTTGTTTTATTATTTTTGTGAATATGAGAAACGCATGTCGTAGTGTTAACTGTTAGACGTTAATTAGACCACTATTACCATACGCCTCGGAGACCTGGACATAAACTAAGCACGACGAAAACAGACTAGCCACATTTGAAAGAAAAATCTTACGCCGAATATATATGACGGTCAAACATGGCGAAAAAGATACAACTTTACCAGGACGTCAGCGTAGTCAATTTCATTAAGATTAGCAGATTGCGCTGGCCTGGACATCTACACAGAATGGATGATCTGGAGCCCCCAAAAAGGGTGTTGTTTGATGACCCAATTAGTAGAAGAAGTGTCGGAAGGCCAAAACTGCGGTGGTGCGATGGTGTCGTTGCGGACTGCCGGACCCTGGGGCAGCAAAACTGGAAAGTGGCAGCCAGCGACAGAGCAGCATGGAGGACTTTCTTGGAGGCAGCTAGGACCCACCAAGGGTTGTAACGCTGAAGATGGATGGAGAAACGCAGCCTACTTTTCTCTACGTAATCTTCGAGATCCTTCAAGAGCTTTGCAGACAGATCTCAATTTTTATCTGCAATGGTTAAGTGAAATTTTCAGGGATCAAACCATCAGGGTGTGCGTAAAACTACTCGCCAACAATTGCTCGCCCAGTGGCTCACCCACAATTGATTGCTAGGAAAGTTGCTCGCCAATTACCTGACAGGATGGTTTAGTTCTTTTTTACATGAATATAGATGATATAGATCAAGAAACCCTTTTAATGAAAAACATGTACATGTATATCTTCAATTATTTTTAGCAAATAATTGTCATCAAATAAAAATATTTTTAAAGATTGGGTTATGTTATGTTACGGAAAAACGGCATGATAGTAAGTTAGGAAGTAGGATATTTAATTTATTTTAATCCCAATTACAATAATTTCATTATGTGTCTGTCCGTCCGTCCATCCGCATAACTTGGTGTAACGTCTGTAACTTTTTATAGTAAATTTGTCTTCGAATTTTTTTCGAATTGCGAAAAAAAAAATCGTTTTTTTTCAATTTTTTTTTTTTCGATTTACAATTTTTTTTTCAAAATACGAATTTTTTCAGGTTTTTTTATTTAAATAAAATAAGATAAATGAATTTCTTAAGAACCGACATGTAAAAGTACCGGCATTTTGACGGTTTACAGCTAGTTATCACATAATTGTGTTCTAAAAATGCAATTTCATTATAGGTCGACCACAGTCAAAAGACCATTCGCTAGCTTTGTCCGGTAAGAAGAAAGCGGGGGAAAGTTGCCTGGCAAGCCCGTATTCCAAATATGTAAATATGTATTTTTTAGTTTTAAAAAGGTTACTTACTTACAATAAAAAAAATTCTGTTCATTTTTTGCATCGTAACAACATATTTTTTGCGCACATTCTTTTGAATGCGGTCTAGCTATAATAAAATATTACTTAAATTCAAATTTAAAACCGGGTATTTAAAATGTAACAAATCATGTAAATGAGCAAGTATTGTGCAAAATAAATACCCTTAAATATTAGAGACATTATATTCTCGGAAAAATTACGGTAAGTCGGACAAAAGCAGAGGGAGACAGCGCAGCATCCCTTTGAAGCGAAGATTTGTTTCCTGTATTTTGAGATAATTAGCGACGGATAAAGCGGGCCTTTGTGCCAGCCAGCAAGGATGATGAACCACTAATGTGCCGCCAATCCGCTAACTACCTGCACGGGATCCCGTCCGGGGTCCATCATCAGGTACGCTGGTGCGGTTTCAGGTCCTTGACAACAGAAACAGACAAGTAGTTAAATAACAACAACGTTTACAATGAGTGACTCACTTTCCATCAATTGGTTTTACGATGTACCGAAGAAAGTAAGTAACTAAGACGACACACAGAGACAGAAAAATTACTCATACGTAGGGCCTAAAATATTTAACATATTTAAAACAGACTTCCCGACAATCCGAATATACTCAATTAAGGGGGGGGTAAGGTTAATTCGTTCAAAAAAAGGCATGTTTTTGTGAATTTTTTGTGACGACACAGTTAAAATCTCTTTATTAAAACCAATAATACATTAAAGTATGATATTTGAGAAATATTGTGTAAAATTTTCAAGACGAAATATTAAAAAATACGGCAATGGCAGCAATTATTCGGACGTGTCTCGGAAAAAAGTAGAATTGCGGTGTCCATCATAACTTGGTGCTAGATCATCTGAAATCAAAAAATCAAAGTTCATTCGTTAGATAATAGATTTTCCCAGGTAACGCTGGGAGGGTTTTTTGAAATTTCAATTTTGAAATTTTTTGGAACACTTTGAAGGGAAAAACGCGATTTTTTGCGAAAAATATCGACTAATTTGTTATTAAAAAATATAAATTAATAATAAATTTGAAAAAAACTCTACAGCGTTACCTTGTAAATTATGTACAGAAATAGTGTTCAAAATTTCAAAAGGATCGGTGCAGTAGTTTTGAAGTTATGATGGACACCGACTTTGAAAACGTGAGATGTGGGGAAAACGATTAAAAGTTTTGCACACTGTAAAATTCAAAATAAAACTCAACACTTATTTTATACTTACACATAATCGTTGATGCCATGTTCACACGGCAAAGAGCTTTCATCATCAGCATCTGTGTGTCCTTGTCTACGCAAAATCTTCTAACACAATAGCACGTCCGGTAGTCCTCAGGTGAGCGCGTCTCTTAGCTGCCCGAGCAGGTATAGAAAATCAGTCTGAGTATCGCTCAAATGTTCATAATTTCGTCAATTTTGCTCCGATTGACTTGAAATATTGACACAATATTCTTGCGATGTTATACATTCATTTAAAAAATTAAAAATAAAATGCAAAAAAAAAACTTAAAAACCTTACCCCCCCCCCCCCCTTAACCACGATGATTAAATAGACCACAATGCTTAATCAAGAGCTTATCGTCAAAGAATGAATTTATATTTGCGTATCGTATTATAGCGATTGGAAAAATTCAAAATATCTCATTACGACAGCACAGGGATGAAAATATAATACCGATCCTTTAGAGCACCAGAAAACAAACAATTTTCCCCGTCTGGACCGGAGACAGAGACCTTATTAAATCGCCTCCTTATTAGTGTCAGTAAAAGTGTGCACGGTTCCACATTATAATGGATCATCGTTTATCGTCAGTTATATCGTCGCATATTTGAATGGAAACAGGTACATTACATTGGAGTAAAAGATTTTTTCTATTTTTTATTTTCTATTTTACAGAACATTAACAATTTGAAGACAAAGGCAGAGGCAAAGATAATAAATAGGTGATAATATTGTCACGCTCACGCAATGAAAACGCTGGAATTTAATACAGGATTTATTCATTATTAATTAATTAATTAATCAAACGTAAAATACAATGCGTACATAATACTATTTGACTTAATGCTATTATTTGAATTAAACTATTTCGTAAATTTATCACTCGTAAATGGACACTTTATAATCGCTTTAACACTTTATTCACTATTCACTAAAACATCCCATCCAATTACCGCACGTATTATTTCGCTTCGGTTTATTTCGCTACGTAAGAACTGTCCAGAGTATTCGCTGTCGAATTACCGCTCGCTTTTCCTCCCTGGCCTTTGCAACTCGCGGCTACCTTCGCTTTGGTATCGCTGTAAAACGCTCCCAAAAACAACAATTCCGTTTCTCCCGTGTGCGGTCCTATTTATATTGGCTAATGCTGATATCGAAACCTTCAGACGTTTCTAGTATTTACGAGAAGTTTCTCGAGGCATCCAGGCTTTTGTAGATGTTTCTTGATGCTTCCCGAAAGCCTTAGATTACGTTCTGGAATCTTCGGTAGTGTTGTGATCATTTCAAACAACCTGAGTGCTTGATTCTTTTTATTTCCTTTCTTTTAACACGTGGCGTCTGCTTGCTTGTTTTCTTGACGAAAATACTTTGGATCGATTTTTAAACCTTTTCTAAAACTGTGCAAGCAGACTCGTGGTGACGATCAAAAAGATCTGTCAAATTTTCGTTAAAAAATAATAATAATTATAGGATAATTTTCGATTTTTAGAAATTTTAATGGTTTTTTCAAATTGGAATCATTACAAAAGTTTGATTACAACCAACGGCGCCGGCGGCCCGATAACGTCATGGAACATTTAAAATTTGAATTACTCCGTCGGTAGGTATAATAAGTACTTCACTACGAATTTCGAAAATTTATGACAATCGGTTCACAGATGACAGCACACTTCGGTTTTTTGGGAAGAAATCAAATAATAAAGAGATATTTTAGAGATTTTTGACATAGATATTTGTCTAGACATGTTTCATTTTCAGTCAATCAATTATTACATGATGGTAAACTTAATTTACAAAGAAAGGGAGTAAAATAAAAACTTGGTTTTTAAGGGTTAGTTTTTTTATACCTTATTTTTTTTATCTCATTACGATTTGAGCCATCGTTGGTGACGGACATTGTTTCATATCGAATTATGAAATTTGATCATTAAAATGCTTGCGTTCAATCGTTTGACGTTTATCCCAGAGCTTCAGTGGCTGCGTACGAGGCATCGAGTATCCTTTTATAATGGTCATAATTTCGCCACCAGATCTGTTGAAGGCTTTCTTCATCAGCAGCTCCCTCCAAAAATATGTCAGAAATTCTAAAATCCCTTAAATGGCGCTAAAATATTAGGTCCTTACATATGAAATTGACGTTTAGTATGGGAGGAACATAAAGCCGATTATTTTTTATTATAATATATTTATTTAATCAAAGTATGTACCATTGCTATCTATGCACTTTTGCCATCTAATAGGTAGTTCATCGATCTCTTTACTAAAAAAACCATTCGGACGGGAATCAATTTCTTTTGCGTTGCTTTTCTTTTGCGGCACCGTCGCCATACACATCATTAATCCTTCGAGCCGTTTCTGCAGCACTGGTGCCACGGTGGAACTCGTACTCGTAAATAACGCGATATTTCAAGTTTTTCATTTTGTAAACTGAGTGACGTAAAGAAAAAAACAATTGAGGAAAAAACAAATGAATTATAATTTTCAAAACACAAATACATGAGTAAATAGCTGTATAAATTTGGATTTGGAATTCCTAACCAAAGAGAAGATATTTGAGATCAAATTTGCCAGTACGGCAAAACGCCAATTTCATATGTAAGAACCTAATATATAAATAAACAAATTTCATACCAAATGTTGTTGGTTAAGATTGAGCGGTAATCAAAACAGCTGTTGCGATTTATGAGAAAATTGTCAAATGAAAATATCCCCACAGCATCCCTCGTCTCTCGCGTCACGGCTGCGAATGTTTTCTCAGCAAATAGCGAAGGTCTACAAAAAGCTTGGAAAATCGGCGGACTAATGAAACCTCCGATAAATACGGGGGCGATACATAACTGTTATTAATACCCCGGGCACTGGGGGTTGTGCAGGGTGGAATTGGCGGAGTGTCGGCGACATCTGTGGTGTATATTAAAAAATAAATTAAACCTTAAACTTCTTCTTCAAATGTAGCAAATTTATTTTGTGGTAACATAATTATAATTGATATAAATTAACTTTGTTAAAACCACTTATTTATTGAAAAAATTCAACATGTTTCGAAGCCAATGGCTTCTTCGTCAGGATAACAAAAATAATATTTAAAAATCGAAGTGTAGATCAAAATATTAATAAGTTAAATATGGAAAATGATAATATAAAGTACCTAATTAACATGAAAATAAATTTAAAAGATAACTATTTGCAAAAAGTACCTGATTATTTATAATATTCAATTTACTATTTACACTCTTTCTTATTTCCAAAATTTCTAATTTATCAAATTGTGCTTCTGTATAATTTGTATGTAAAATTTGTAAACCCTTATTAATATCAAAAGAATGATCCATAGCCAAAAGATGGTTAGCAAATTCAGAATAATTATTACTATTTAAGCACCTTAAGTGTTCCTTAACTTTAATTTCAAAATACACGTGTTTCCTATATAAAAATAATCACAATCATTACAAATTAATTTGTAAACACCCGATTTTTTTTTTAAATTATCCGTATATTGATTATTTAATATGTATTTTTAAATTTATTATTAGTATAAAAACTGGTTGAATAACATTTGAAAATTTTTTAACTATTTATTTTATTTTCCATATATAACTTTTTAATGTTTCGAACTATACTTCGATTTTTAAATATTATTTTTGTTATCTTGACGAAGAAGCCATTGGCTTCGAAACATGTTGAATTTTTTCAATAAATACCTAAGTGGTTTTAACAAAGTGAATTTATATAAATTAAACCTTAAACAATTACTAATTCAAAAAATTATGATTATACCTAACTATGTTTTCTCTACTCGAGTTTAATTAGACTGGCGTATTGTGTACCAATGATAACATACTCGCATTAATCTTTCACAATTATATACAGACAAAAATAGATAGAATCCAATCAATATATTATAGACGTCTCACAGAGACGAAATTATATATTTTTTTATGCAAATATAAGTATAGAAGTCTTTGGGTGTACATAGGACTTACGACCTATCGTACGGCTGGCTTAAGTAGACAAGTAGATAGAATTGATCGGAATATATTTTGTTTCCACCACTTATTTGTTGAAAATACCAACATGTTTCGGGGCCAATGGTACTTCAATTGGGATATATATACAGGGTTATTTGTAAAACATAAATAACTCGCGGGAATATATTCCTGCCTTGATCATGAGTCGAAAATGAGTTCAAGCAACCATGGCCTAATATCAATAGTTGTAGAGTTTTGTTATATCAAAGTTTGCATGTTTTTTTTCAACATTTCTGACTTATTTTTTACAAAACGTTGAACTATCATTAAAGTCACTTATATCGATTACGAAAAATTGATTCGTTTCAATAAAAGTTGAATTAAATGATAAAAACCCTGCTGAAATTCCAAGCATTCCGATTGGAATTTCCTCAGGCTTTCTATCATTTTATTTATTTTTTATTGAAACTAATGAATTTTCGTAATCGATATAAGTGACTATAATTATATTTCACCGTTTTGTAAGAAATAAGTCAGAAATAAAAAAAATGCAAACTTTGATGTCGCATATCTCCATGACTATTGATATAAGGTCATAGTTGGTTAAACATTTTCGATCCATAATCGAGACAGAAGTATAGTCCTGCGAGGTTATTAATATTTTCAAAGAATTTATTTCATATTTTTGTTTTTTTCATGCTTTGCTTCTACGTTTCTGGATACTTCTATTTTCATTTGTATTAAACTTTGCTTAGTGCTTCTGTATTTATTTAATTTGTTATGCTTCAATTATTTTACCACGCTTATATTGTCTTGGTGGAATTTTAAATTCGATATTTCATCTGTTTACCAATGTAATCGAGCTGAAATTTTACACACACACGTATTCTCGATGACAATATATAACAATAATTAATCAATGAATTCATCATAATTAATTAATTAATGTTTCACATGAGAAATTGGTTAATGATCTCACCAAAAAAGGACGTTAGTTTCTTACCAAAGAGATTTTGTACTGGTAATAGATTCTAAGACTTACATGAAAAAAATTATTATTTAAATGTACTAAAAAGAAAATAATAAATTTGAGGTCAAAAAATTTTTAACCTACTCTCCAAATAAAAGCGTGGGCTTACCCTCCATCAACAATAGAATTCTGTAATCTATATCAACATTTTAAGAGCCCACTTTTTATTTGGAGAGTGAACCAAATTTTTTAACAGAACATTAATTTTTTACTTTTTAGTACATTTAAACATAAGCTTGGTTAATAAGGCGCTTTGCTTACTATTTCTGTGTTAGTTCTATTTTCCTGTTTTTTTTATTTTTTCGTGCTTCGAAGTCGTCAAGGAAACGAAAGAATACGAATTCACCCGATCCGTCACGGTTCTGTTTATTATTTACAGAGCGGTCGAGTATAGGAAATGTAACTTGATTTGGAAATTATCGTGCGCCTCCGGAACTTCCCGGAAGGGGTGGGCGGCTGGGGGGGGGGTAGTATCTAATATACAAGTTGGGCCTGTCTGTAGTTATGGCGGCAAACACGGAGATAGTTCGCAGTTGGAGACTTTACTCAAATAATGGCGGTCGGGGTATCTAATGTCGTTTTGACATAGCAGCCATAGATGGCGCGTGGTGTTATAAGCATATTTTTAATTTTATAATTTTATATTGTAACTAGTTGTGTTCGCACGCGAAGATTTTTAGTACACTCTTTGGATCGTCGTAGAACTTTCGTGAAACCTTTTAGAACGTTCTCCTTCCAAAACTTTCAAGAAATTTATCGAATGTATAGAAACCTTTTAGACACACCGACACATTCCGCCACTCAGTTTAGAACCTTATAGAACTTTTGGGAATTTTCTAGAACCTTCCTTCCAGAACTTTCTAGAGCAGGTTCTACCGGAACGTTCTAGATTCACCGACACAGTCGGCGCGCCTATTTTGAAACAATCTGAAGCATTTGCGGCCTTCCCATAAAAAAACAATGTTCTAGAAAGCACATTTTCGTCACCCACTCCCACCCATGTACAGCCACCCCCACCAAACTCGCATATTTTTGATGTGACACCGAGGGCTATCCACTACCATAACCACGGTGGGTGGTTGTGGCTGGTTGTAGAGAAAACTTGGCGGTAGGGAAACACTGGTTTATTTTTATATACATATATTGATTTAGTAAATGGGAGATTAATTAATAATCTTTGTTTTTTCGATGATATAGTATTCCTAACTGACAATATTGAAAGATCTGCAGTGTGAAGACATTTGTGAACAATTTATTTTTCAACCGAGCACAACTATAGACACCCTTTGGAGTTTATAAGAAGAGAGAAATTATTAATAAGCTGTAGGCATTTGAGATACGGCAATAATGACTAGTGTGCTAATAGGTTGACCACATTTGACCGCAAAAAAATCGTCAAACAAAAATTCACAACCAAAATTAATCATAAAAGCAAGTTTCCGTATTGGAAATATGCAAAGAAAAAAAACTTATAGAAAACCAGGATTACTTCAAGCTCATGAGAAGTGGAAACCGATTCATAATGCCTAAATTTAAATCAACAAAAAAGTAAAACCACCATATTTATAAATTACTAAAATAATTTACCTATCGAGATTCGCTGCATCAATAACTTTTCAGAGTAAAAAAAATTAAAACCTTTCTTAAATCCAACTTAAATTCATAAATCATTTAAACTTATAGCTTTTTTCAAAATACTTTTTTCAACATTTCTTTATAAATTACCTTTTATTTTATTAAATGACTCGCATATGTACCTGTATATAAAATAAGAACTGAGACTTCCTCATCAGATTCAAGAGCTTCTCTTCACTGATGAGGTCTATATGACTAAAAGTATTAAAAAAATTCCAATTTGATATGTCAATATGTAAGATTTGTATTTATATATTTGTACCATATATTAAATAAAAAAATTAAAAAAATAGAGGTATCATTACCAACAGCGAAATCTTTGTATACCATGTCATGAGAAGGACGACAGATATCTCTAGCATAGTCCCTTCAAATATAATGAAAGTTTCAATTTGGAATATATATACAACATACAAATATTTGATAATGTGTGGATGCTCTTATAATGGAATTGGTGAACGAGTGATAGCCAGCTCATACAGGCTGTAAGCCTTGGGCCATCGTATAAAAGACAAGCTTAATCTCTGTGAGACTTCTATAGTTTATCTTAATTAAATAATAATCCCGCAGTGGACAAATCCAGTAATTGTGTTTTCAAAACATGCATATAAAAATATTGTTATATATTAGTTTCTTTACACTGAATTTTTTTTTTAAATGTATAACATTTTATAATAATATCACGTTTCGTGGCTGCGGGATGACATATATAAACACCGGAAATTCATTAGCGATTAATTAATTAATGATTAATTAACTATTCAATATACAAAGTCACTTAAAACTAATTAAATTAATACGCTTTTATTTAAATCACACTGCTTCGTAATTTATCACTCGTCTATAAATTATTAATAATTTATTATTAACACTACTTTTCAAGAAATCTCTGTTCCAAATATGGCACCTAAGTACTTCGCTTTATTAATACGTGTTTGACTAGCATCACACACGCGTCGGCAACACTGATCGCCCGGCTTGTCGCTAATCTCAGCCCGGAAGAAACGTCAAAGTAAAACTGAACTATGGCTTCGCTTTTATAGTATGCCAGACGTTTGTAGTTTTGTTCTCAAATGCTCTAACTCATTCCAGAGTGTGGTAGAACATTCCAGAATGTAGTGGAATGTCCCAGAGGTTTCGATAATATGGTTCCATAGTGATATTACGAGGGATTATAGTCGTGTGTAATTTTCTTCGAATTCCATTATCACGTTACAATATATATTTTAAAATATATTTTTAACTTAACACAATAATGTATATTCATACGCCACTGCTGTCTCGGTAACGACGTCTTATTTGTAATATTATATTAATAGGACTGAATTTAACGGCCCCGTATTCGGATGCTGCCGGGAAAATCTTAACACGCTGTTAAAATCCCGGCTAGGGTCTTCCAGAGATGTCAGAACCCATTACTAGAAGCAGAAAACTCTAATAATTATTATTATTACCTGAATATCTTTAATTATATTACAAATACCTATTAAAGAAATTATTGTAATAAAATTTTAATTAATTATTATGATTTAATTATTCTTAAATTTGGTTTTGGGTCATCTTCCTGAGAGAAATTTTATCCAATTGTAAAAAAAAAATAGAAATGTCTAGAAATGTTGGAATTGAGGAATACTTAAGGTATTTAAGTAGCAATAATTATTCCGAATTTCTAATCATTATTTGGAAATTGAACATTATTTTGATATTAATAAAGTTTTACAAATTTTACATACCTACAAATTATATAGGATCACAATTGGATAAATTAGAAATTCTGGAAATAGGGATCCAGATCCTTTTAATATTTAATTATTTATTCATCTCCCACATATATTGTTATATTATTGTTGTTATTGTCTATATTTCGATTTTTTCATTTTTTAGTATACGTTGTATACTAATGAAGGGACAATTGGCCCCAAAAAAGTTGGTACTTTCCACAAATAAGTGTTGAAAACAAAGTATATTCTTATAAATTATATGATCAATTATATTTCATTGTAGTTTCTAGAAATTCCTACAAATTATTTTCAATATTAACTTTTATTAATACAAATTAAATTTTAAACTACGATTTTAAATAATTGCCACAATGAACCATGTCAGAATATTTAAAACAAATTCTGGGTGTGAAATTGAAAGAAGTTCTCAGGTTCTGTAAGTAACTCACTGGGAATAAAATTTCTTCAAAATCCTGTTTTAAATGTATCAGTGTGATGGGTTTAAGAGTTGAAGAAGAACTTATGCACATTTTTATAAATGCATACTAATGCGTATCTCATAATTAATTTTTTTTTATGGAAGTTGACCTGTTAGGCAATTGTTTGGCAAATATTTCGCTTTTTGGGCAGATGGCTTGTCGGGCAATCGTCTGTCAGGCTATCGACAGACACCCTTTAAAAAAGTATCTAGTAATATTTCATGCTTTAATATAAACACAATATTCATAATTTTTTACCACGCTTATTTAGCGTCACCTGTTTGTCTGGACAGAATCTTATAGGCAACCGATATTTCATCCGCTTCCCAATGTCCAATAAAGCTGAAATTTTGCACACAGACGTATTCTCGATGACAATATATGAATCAATTATCAGACTCGGTAATTAATCAATTTAGCCATCATAGAAATTAGACGAATTCCAGCCCTGTTCAGCCATTTAAATGTTTATCTATTGCATTTTATACGGACGGAAGATCGAACCAACCGTATATGCAACACATGTTACTTTTATATTTTTAGAATTTTCAAATTAAATTTAGCGTTTGTGCTATGAAAACAGAATCACCTTGCGTGTTTTCCGCTTTCTTCTTCTTTTTCCTCTTTTAGTATATCTGCGATCTGTGTGTTGACAGGTTTAAGTACTGATCTTTTGACAGGGACGTCTAGCTTTCTCTCAATCTCTTTGGTGGTCTTCTTGGCGGTCGGCATCCCTCTAGAATCTATCGCATCACGGCTCTGAGAAGTCTTGTCTAGTCCATTCTCTCAACATGATCCCTCTATCAATCAACGTTTTTTCTCCTGTTTCATCATACAGTGTCTTCAAAATCGCAGATTGTCTTGCCTGCAAAGCGTCTTAGAGTCTTTAGCCATGTATTCACTAGGGGACAAATTGTCCCTCAACAGCACGCGCGGCATAGAGTCTACGTGACGTTGCAATGTCGTGCACTGTTCCGCGACGTCGCGCACAACATAGCGCGGCATTTCTACGTGCCGTGGCAACGTTGCCATACGCAAGGTACCCGAGCAAGCTCACTGAATACGCATGCGCTGTATCTGTCAAGATGACAATGTGGGGAAACGAAATTGTTCTTGAACTCATCGAGCTGTATCGATCGAAGATCGCATAGAATGTCCGTCCTTCTTTCTCTTTGCAGTAATAGTTTCGCATTCTCCCCTTTTTTCTCCTCTTACGTTTCGATAAACTCATAACCTCATAAGGCGACATTTCCACGACGTGTGGAAAAAAATAATTATTTGAAAAAGGGACCTTGTTTTTAATAATATTTAATTTACTACAGTAAAACCTCGTCAATTTGAAATTGCGACCCAAAAAAACATTTCAAATTGCGCGGAACCCCGTTTTCGCCAAATGAGATACCGCAGCTGTCATCATAACCTCATCAGGTGACATTTCCGCGACAAGATATGCGAGTACCGGTGTGTACACGTCAAATGCCCGCGTCATTGTCCCCGAAACATGAGCGTAGATGTTAATGCAACACGCCGCGCGGAATGTTCCGCTATTTGTGAATACATGGCTTTTATCTCATATCATCAACTTTAAATTTATTTGGTTAATACCATATAAAGTTACACTATTACCAAATGTGATTTAAAATTCAACAATCCTAAACGGATTCAAAATAGGAATATCGAATTTTCGGGTATAATATAATTTTCAATATTTCGTAGTCGAGAAAGGGTTTAAACCCCTGTTTGAAAGTTAAACCACCCTTAGAGAATACGCTACGGGGGGCGAATAGTTTTCCGCCACACTAAGCATTGTATTAAAGGAAAATTACAGTAATATCTGCTTAATAATGGAATCTCGACAACTTTACGGGTAAACATAGTGAAGCAGTACCGAGCAGTTAATATTCATTATTAAACCATATTAATTGTACAATTCAATTGATTAAATTCGCGGTAGTCCATTTCTGCGAAGTTTGTTTACAAATTCAATATGCGTGATTCAAGAATTGTTGACTTTTATATACAATAAAGATATCAGATAACGAGCGAAAGTGAAAAATGAAATAAATAAAATGAAAAAAACCTTCTAAAAAATAACATTTAAAATTTTTTGCAAGGTTTTTACCATTTTATTCGACTCGTATTAAAGCAAATGAATTTTTCATAATCGACATAAGTTACTATAATGTATTTCAACTTTTTGTAAAAAATGAGTAAGAAATATTGAAAAAAATGCAAACTTTGATATTGCATATCTCCATAACTATTGATATTAGGCTATGGTTGATCGAACATTTTAGACTCATAACATAATCAGGAATCTACCGGCCAAGTTTCTGCTTCTAGCTCTGGTACACCCTGTATGTAATAAAAAAAAATGGGTCCTTTTACATATTTATGTACGCGCGTTGGGAGTTGTACTTATTTTGCATACATAAATAAACAGCGCATCACTTCTCACAGCACAACCTCCAAACTACAATGAAATGTAGATCTATTTAAACGTGAGGAACCAGCCGCAATAACTTGAAGATTAAAGAGATATCCGCAGATTATAGATCCCTCTTCTAAGTGATGTAGGACATTTAGCGCAACGGTGACATCTATCGAGCCTTGCAGATACCCAGATTAAAAAAACTATCGATAGGATTATGCCAGATGATGGTGATAATATTAAAAATAGATTTGTATTAAATAGCCTCATAGTGTGAAAACTTGATCATCTTGATGATTTGATATTGTGTTCAGTCATCATACGTGGAACGTGAAAGCAAAGGCAGTAATATCAAAAAAATGTAATGCAGTCATCGAGAATTACTAATTTTTAATGTGATGAATTCGAGAGTTTATAGGAAACATAGCTCTTAAATTGATAGGAAAATAATTTTGGATGGGATAGATACAGAAAATCTAGAAATTAGTTTAAAATTATTAGTCCTCAAAATTTTACGTAGAGCAAATACAAACAGACAGTTACTCAACATAGTAAAGCTCCATAAAATTTCATATTTTGGTCATATAATGAGGGGCGAAAAATACTCCATTCTTCAGCTCGTCATGAAGGGGAAGATTGAGGGTCGCAGAGGGGTCGGAAGGAAGCGGCATTCCTGGCTTGGAAACATCCGAGAGTGGACCGGGATAAGAAGCGTGGAAGAGCTGTTCCGCACTGCCCTGGACAGGGAAACTTTCTCCCAGATGATCGCCGACGTCGGGGGGACCTGACAGGGCACATGAAGAAGAAGAAGAAGTCGTCAAAAATTACATTCAAAACATTTTTTTTAATTCTGCCTTTGCTTTTATACCCCACATCTGAGATAGTAACTTGAGTCTGAGCCTTTGGCTTTTGTTGACTAGAAAACCAACAATGTAGCTCACAGGAGAACTGGTCTGGGTAACCAGCAGAAGAAACTGCAGCAGCATCAGTAGTAACAAGAGACCAGTGGTTTATGGAAGATCTGCCTGTAACCTAACAGAGGAGCTCGGCGTTGTGCCAAACAATTATCAGCCTCTAGACACTAGAAGATATCTGTTGATAGCCAGACATCTTGTGAGCAAGGAGACTCTAAGAACTGCACCAGATGGGAAAGGGACTATTGTATATAAGTGCATTTAACTGTTGAGTTAATAATCTGCTTTCATGCTCCTTGTTGAAGAACCCGACAGAATATACTCTTCCATATTCCTAGAAATAGAATATCCTGTATTCAAAATACTTTTATATTTTGCACATACAATATAATTATATCGATATTGACCTCTTTAATATTGATCTTGAACTAATGGAATAAAATCATCATCACTAAATCTACTTCGACCAATCGCTCACTGCAGCTCATTTCCCCTTCCTCTACTACTGCTCTCACACCAATCTTCTCACCCTTATCTCCCTAACCCTATTCACCTGTTCCTATCAAAACTCCTCAATTAACTCATTGCTTTTTCTATTTTTCATATCCATTCATTTACCATTAGTTTACTTTAACGTTGCTTGTTGTTTACTATAAATTTACTTAAATATAGTCTCTTATACAACTTAGTATGTACTAAATTTACTGTGAATCTTTGAAATTGTTTAATGCAAGGTACATAGTGCTCTATCATTATAATGATTTAAACTGTTAATATTCATTGTTCAAATAATATTTTTTTCTTCTGAATGAAGGTTTGAACTTTGTGGTGACATTATTATTAAAATAAATCACAAATCACTTTGTTTTCACCACTTTATTAGATGTACAATCTACATGTTTCGAGAAAAATGTTCTCTTCTTCAGGATTGTTTTGTACATCTAATAAAGTGGTGAAAACAAAGTATATATTTTGTTAATATTCCTTGCAAATAAAAATCATCAATTTTATAATTCCCTCAAATATGACTATACCTATTCCACGTGTTTAAGCACGTACACATGTCACCCCAGATATTAAAATGACTATTATTGTCAGAGTCAACACAATAAGCTGATGAATACCGCACAACTTCAGGAATCCCGTGATCCTCGCCATCTCCTTTGCCACCCTCTGAGGAAGAACTTTATTGGTCCATCAGTCGGACAGCCCGAGGGTACCAGCAACCACATCTATTCGAATCTATCATGGTTTCATTTCGGGTGATATTAAATTTCTATTTTACGAAAATGCTAATGTGTGACATACTCACACACATCTACAAGTGTGTGTTTTAATTATTTAATATATTATTAGTAACCTTGTAAGATATCGATATAGAGAAAATTCTGTCAAGTAAGTTGGAATAATCACGAATTTCATACGTCAAAAAATATTTTTTCAAATAATTACAACAATTTTGAAATGTTTACATGTCTATGACAACCGCACTGAGTAAAAATGTATAGATATGAACTAAACCCGTTTTTACGGAAAGGCTTGGATCGCATCTGAAGAATATCCCCCTCGCGTTTGTTTGGGTCACATTCATATTGCACTACTTATAAGTATTTATTCTCTCATAATTAAATTCCCTTGTAATCAAAACGTTTTCTCGTAATAAAGAGCGACTTATTTTTACGACATTATTTATTTATTTTTATTTATTTATTTATTTATTTAATGTTTATGGAAGACCAACAGCACAAAAAAAAGCATAGAAAACATTGATACAAT
The DNA here is from genome assembly GCA_016648135.1 of Agrypnia vestita. Lineage (NCBI taxonomy): Eukaryota > Metazoa > Arthropoda > Insecta > Trichoptera > Phryganeidae > Agrypnia > Agrypnia vestita. The sequence goes on along the minus strand of JADDOH010013266.1, from coordinate 40,413 downwards.
ATAGATGGCCAATTACAGGTCTCCACATTTAGAAATATGTCAGTAATGATAAATATTTATGATATACTAAGGCATATTAATTATATAGAATAAAGAATAAAAAATTTAAACAAACAGAAATATGTCATATATAAATATGTCAGAAATGATAAATATTTATGATATACTAAGGCATATTAATTATATAGAAAGAAAGAATAAAAAATTTAAACAAACAGAAATATGTCAGTAATGATAAACATTTATGATATACTAAGGTATATTAATTATATAGAAAGAAAGAATAAAAAATTTTAACAAACAGAAATATGTCAGTAATGATAAATATTTATGATATACTAAGGCATATTAATTATATAGAAAGAAAGAATAAAAAATTTAAACAAACAGAAATATGTCAGTAATGATAAACATTTATGATATACTAAGGTATATTAATTATATAGAAAGAAAGAATAAAAAAATTTAACAAACAGAAATATGTCAGTAATGATAAATATTTATGATATACTAAGGCATATTAATTATATAGAAAGAAAGAATAAAAAATTTAAACAAAAGAAAAAGAAACTTAATTATTACGTGGAAAAAAATTCAGCACTCAATTATACTGTTAAAGTGTATTTAGTTTGACCTTCTCATAATTGTTTCAAAATTCACTAGCTCTTAGTAATTTTTTAAACAGATCAAACCTATGCGTGACACCAGTTTGTGGGCCAACAAATATTCGTTAGTTCTTGTCTATATATTTGGGTGGTCTGTGATGTCAACCATTTAAGTCAGCCCAGTGGGCGTTACTCTGGCTTCTCACACCGAAGATTCCGGGTTCGATTCCCGGTGAGGCCATAATTAATATGTGATTTACTTTAGTTGAAACGTAAAAATAAAAATTGTTAAATATGTCTGTCCTATCCTAGTTTAGGTCCTGTCCCCAAACACAAGTTTGACTTTTATGGTGACAGTTAAACAAGTATAAAATATGTATTGTAATATCTTAGTATTTTATTTTCAATAAAAAAAATATATATAAGAAAAAAAATATTTAAGGTACTTGAGATTTACGTACAAACTTGTATAAATTATATATCTTTTATTCCATTTTTAAATAGCATTACATTTCAAAGATTCCCTAAAACATTTGAGCAATATACTATCACGTGATTCTAGAAACGAGAAGAACTGCACTAATCGAGGGTTTTCGAATGGTTTAAATCATTTTAGAAGATTTTAGAATGATCTGGAAACCAGTGAAGTACGCGAAATTATACCAGAAGTTTGGGAATTCTTATAAATTACTTTGTGGCTGCGGAATCAGATTTTTTCGTATTTATCAGCTGGCGAAACCATAGATAGCTAACTATGAATCCGTGTGATAGACAAACGGCATGCAAGTGTTGCCAGAGACGGGTGGAATATTCTAGTGCGATGAATACAAATTTTTGAATTGTGTTCCATCTAATGTTTGTGTACAGTGAATTTGTGTTTGATAATGTGAATTTATTTAATGTATCAATCTTATTTATTTAAAATATAATAGAACTTTGAAAAATATATTAAAATAATATCAAACCACTAACTGGAAACAAAAGAGTGAGCTTTCAAAATGTTTTGTTCACTCTACCAAGTACCTACCATTTTTCTCTTCCAAATCAACACTGATTTGAGTAAACACCAAGACTCCCGTGGACTTAGTCTAAAATAGAAACATCTCATAGCCCAAAATTTCTAAATTCTTGTAAACCTAAGCTAAAGATAGGCAGGTAATCCAGCAAAAGAGGAATTTGTGTTAATTTGACATTGACAATTAATCAATTATTTTATTATCATCTTTTCATTGTCATCAATTTGACATTGACAATTAATCAATTATTTTATTATCATCTTTTCATTGTCATCAATTTGACATTGACAATTAATCAATTATTTTATTATCATCTTTTCAAAACATGCATTCTTATACGAGGCATAAAGTTTCTTGTTCTCGTAATTAAAATAATTTTTGTTAGCATTAAAAGTTAGCGTTAAAGATATTTCTGCGTGTGAATATGACAAAATATAATTATTTTTTCTCATTTCTCATAAAAAATGACACATTTTATTTAAGTGTCATTATCATCATCATTTTCATTGCAAACCAATATTGGAAAGTCACACAAAAATATGATATTCTAGACTCCAAGATGTATTTTAGCAAGGCTCAAAGGTCTTGCAGTCCTGTGACACGACTGCAAGATAACAACCACAGCGCTGTAAAGTTGTCGTTTCTGACAGTTCGATTCAGTGCGAAGTGGGCCGCGAGCCGCGAGACGACGCCCGGGGTGGCCAGTCGTGAATTGCGAAGCGACAGATATCGAGCGAAATAATCGAGCGAAGTACCTAACTGGCGTTGTAAATAAGCGATAAATACTACAGCGAAAATGAATTACTTCAGCAAGCGGTAAATACATAAATACGTGCAACCCAGCGATAATAAAGTGTTCATATAAGTGACTTTGTACACTGAATACTTAATTAATCATTAATTAATAAATCGCTAGTTATTTCCCTGCATTTTCATTCATTCCACCCTAGTCACGTCACAATATTTTTTCAAAGAGATAAATTAATATTAGGTCCTTACATATGAAATTGAGGTTTTGCCGTACTGGCAAATTTGATCTCAAATATCTTCTCTTTGGCTAGGAATTCCAAATCCAAATTTATACAGCTATTTACTCATGTATTTGTGTTTTGAAAATTATAATTCATTTGTTTTTTCCTCAATTGTTTTTTTCTTTGCGTCACTCAGTTTACAAAATGAAAAACTTGAAATATCGCGTTATTTACGAGTACGAGTTCCACCGTGGCACCAGTGCTGCAGAAACGGCTCGAAGGATTAATGATGTGTATGGCGACGGTGCCGCAAAAGAAAACACAGTGCGTTTTTGGTTCAAACGTTTTCGTTCTGGAAATTTCGACCTGCAGAACAAGCCCCGTGGACGGCCGGAGACCAAAGTTGATAATGAAGAATTGAAGGCTATTGTGGAAGCGGATCCATCGCAAACCACATCGAGTTAGCTGCAGGCTGCGGTGTTAGTGATAAAACTGTTTTAATCCACTTGAAGCAAATTGGTAAGGTGAAAAAGCTTGAAAGGTGGGTACCTCACGAATTGAGTGAAGCAAATCAACAAACGCGCGTTGACTGCTGCGTTGCATTACTCAACCGGCACAATAATGAAGGGATTTTAAATCGAATCATTACCTGTGATGAAAAGTGGATCCTGTACGATAATCGGAAGCGCTCATCGCAATGGCTGAACCCTGCCGAACCAGCCAAACCATGCCCCAAGCGAAAATTGACTCCAAAAAAGTTACTTGTGAGCGTTTGGTGGACTAGTGCTGGTGTCGTTCACTACAGCTTTCTTAAATCTGGCCAGACGATTACGGCAGATGTCTATTGTCAGCAACTGCAAACCATGATGGAAAAGCTAGCTGCTAAACAACCGAGGCTGGTTAATCGCTCTAGGCCACTGCTGCTTCATGATAACGCTAGACCACACACTGCACAACAGACGGCTACCAAATTAGAGGAGCTTCAATTGGAATGTCTAAGACATCCACCGTACTCTCCGGACCTTGCCCCAACAGATTACCATTTTTTTCGAAATTTGGATAACTTCTTGCAAAGGAAAAAATTCAACTCCGATGGGGCAGTCCAAACCGCCTTCAAAGATTTTATTGATTCCCGTCCGAATGGTTTTTTTAGTAAAGGGATCGATGAAATACCTATGAGATGGCAAAAGTGCATAGATAGCAATGGTACATACTTTGATTAAATAAATATATTATAATAAAAAAAAATCGGCTTTATGTTCCTCCCATACTAAACGTCAATTTCATATGTAAGGACCTAATATTAATGAAAAATAAATAAAAAAATTTAAAAAGAAAAATTCTCGTTTTTTTTCAAATCTGTGCTTTCCAAACACACTAAACTCAATAATTTTTTTCAAAATTTCATTTCATTTAAATATATCACAAGATGTCTTACTTTTTTTCTCCATATCTAGTATCTTTTTTTGATTATTTTCATTCGTAATAAGATTTGATTATTATCATCGTACTCCCACTAGCTAAAATATGTGTTAAATAGAGTAAAAAATATTGAAGTATCTTTGAACTAGAGTTAAACTGGCTACTTTTAAATATAAAATTAAAAATAATATATTTTTAAAAATTCTCTATTTTAAAGTAGATAGTTTAATATTTCACGTGTCGATGAGAGATTCTCATACTCGCGAAACTTAAGTAGTAAAATATAAAAATATTATTAAGCTACGTAGTGGTAACAAAGATGTCGTTTATCACCCAATTTAATGATCATTATGAATTATCTCTAGGAAAAAATAATGAAATCAGACTGAATGTGGTGGAAATGCGGCCACTAAGGCGCTTGTGTAGAAAATCTTTCGTCGATAGAGTGAAGAATGAATAAATTAGAAATGAATGTAATACTGGCTGAAACGTGGTAGATAGAATAAAGAAAGGATTACTGAGATGGTTTGGTCATGTGGAACGTAAATGCGAGGAAACGATTGTTAAGAAAATATATAAAGCGAGTGAAAGCGGCGGGAATATAAGGCTCCACGAAAGACCTGGCAAAGAATATTAGAAGACGGCACTGTTAAAAGTCTCATTAACCGTAGAGCATGAGAAGATGTATGAATGTAGCAGAAGTCATAGTGGTGTGCCAAGATAGAAGAATGTGGATATCTATTCTTTCTGCCTATCTCCTCGGGGAAACGGTTTGATGGCTAGTTAGTTAGTTATTTTAACGCAAAATCTATCAATAATATAATATAAAACTGTTTTATTTGAAGTTATTCAAAATATATTAAAAAAACATTTTATAATTAGGTAGGTAGGCGTATAAAATAATTTATAATAATAAGTTTTGCTTTATTCAATGTATTTATTTATTTATTTCTTAATCAACGCCCTAGTGGGCTTTTACAGTACAAAATTTCAAGGATTTTTATATACCTAACATAAAACACGATTTATAGTAACTAATTTAAAAAAAATAATACTTATTTATGATAAATGAACATTATAAAATGTAACAATATATAAAACGATGATTAGTACACAAGCAAACGGTATTAATTAGAAATCTTTAACAAATTAATAATAAAGTAAAATAAAGATAATTAAACCAATATACCTGATAAATAAGATTAGAAGATAAAATGAACCAAAAAAATAAACATAAAAATAAAATCATAACATATTTAAAAGGCAAATTAACAATAATTAGGACACTTTAAAGAAATAAATATATGTAATAATTCATGGAGAAAAAAACATAAATAAAAATTTAGTCCATTAAACTGTTATTAATTCTATTGGTATATTCTAAGTAATTCATTAATTCGGGTATGCTCCTGCAACAAAAAATGTCTACGAATACCGAAAATGTGTTTCCAAGGCGATGCACGCGTGTTGACGGTGAATTAAATGCATTGTTATTTCTGTGGGTCCCTACAAAGAACACTTCGTGATGTCTCGTTTGTCTCGGTGTATTATACGAGACAGTCCAACATACTGTTAATAATTTTACATAGGAACACTATGTCCCTGACATCTCTTCTATATGACAATTTCTTCAAATGGAATACATTCATTAAATTAATAATATTAATGAATATTAAGAGAAATCATTCTGGCAGCCCTGACAGCTTGGCCCGCCGGCCGCGCCATGAATGGCCCGAGCCGCGACGGAAATAGCCGAAGCGCGCCGCCGAACGCTTCCCGCCAATTTTAGCCAAAACATGGCGCCTGTCGCGTACGAAATTTAAAAATCCCGCGCACTTCCTCCGCGCTGATAGGTGTAACCCTACCTGACGCGCGACACGTGGCGGCCATTACTCAAAGCTCTCGGGCTCGGCCAGAAGCATTAAGATCGGGATTTAGTCTGCGGCGCCGCTCCGAGTAGGGATTGGGTTTGTGTAGGATAATGCGGGAGAGCGGGAAGAGGGCTATTAATGTTTTTTTTGTAGCGGGCGCGTGCAGTGAGAACAAGAAGCGTGACTTTTTCCTAAGCAAATACAGGGTGTACCAGAGCCGGCAGCAGAAACTTGGCAGGTAGATTCCTGCCTATGTTACGAGTCTAAAATGTTCAAGCAACCATTATGGAGATATGCAATATGAAAGATTGCATTTTTTTTTACTCCCTTTATATTAACTCGTGGCGTCTGCTTGCTGGCCGTCGGAAAAACATTAGATCGATTTTTGACCCTTTTCCCGTGATCCATTCGAGCTGAAACTTGGCAAGTAGACTCGTGGCGACGATCAAGAAGATCTATCAAATTTTTGTTAAAAAAATTTATAATTATAGTATAATTTTGGATTTTTAGAAATTTTATTGGTTTTTTCAAACTGGAATCATTAGAAAAGTTTGATTACTAGCATAGCGGCCCGAGAACGTCGCGGAATATTTTCTAAATTTAAATTACTCCGTCGGTATGCATAATAGGTACTTCACTACGAATGTCGAAAATCTAAATTGACTGACAAATGTTTTTAGAATTAAATCTTCAAAGCATGAAGTGTCATCATTATCAAAGCTCAAAACATCTGACATTTTAGAAATATATTAAATTACTGTAAGTTTAGTGCTATGTTATATGTTTTAATTCGTCTTTAATTGTTGTTATATTTTACAAATAAAGGGAGTAAAATAAAAACTTGGTTTTTATGGGTTACTTTTTTCAATATTTCTGACTTATATCGATTATGAAAAATTCATTCGCTTTATTACAAGCCGAATAAAATGATAAAAACCTTGTAAAAATTGAAAAAAGTTTATTTTTACAAGGTTTTTATCATTTTATTTATGTTTTGTTGAGGCGAATGAATTTTTCATAATCGATATAAGTTACTGTAATGGTCTTTTAACTTTTTGTAAAAAATAAGTCGGAAATATTGAAAAAAAAAATGCAAACTTTGATATCGCATATCTCCATAACTATTGATGTTAGGTCATGTTTGCTTGAACATTTTAGACTCATAACATAGGCAATAATATACCGGCAAAGTTTCAGCTGCTAGCTCTGGGAAAAGAAGCCGTATAATACAGATTTTAATATTTCATAATATTCTGCCATATATACAGGGTGTCCCGTATCTCGACGTCAAGCCGAAATCGGGTGATGGGCCAAGTCATAATAGTTATCAGAAAAATATTTAAAAAAAATTATAACAGTCAGTTAAAACTGGGAAAAGTATTGATTTTGAAAACTTGGTTTGGTCAAAAAGTGACATTCTCTTCCAAGCTGGAGCAGTTGGTTTTGAATTTTGGACAAAAGTTTACAGAAGCATTATTCAGGATTACATAATAATAAAAAAATGAAGAAAAATAAAGATTTGTAGCAACAATGAAAAGACCGTCACAGGGTGTAGATTTTTTTGATTTTTTTCAATGCTTATAATTTATAAAACACATGATTTTTTTTAAATATTCTTCTCATAACTATTATGACTTGGCCTCACACCCGATTTCGGCATGACGTCGAAATACGGGTCACCCTGTATATTGAATTTCAATTTTTTTTTCCAAATATATATTTAAATAAAAGTCACGCTTCTTGTTCTCACTGCACGCCACTGCTATGTAGGTACCTACCTACTTCTAAATATGAGATGCACATGTTTTACCAAACTATTTATGTATTTTAAGAGGTGTAGAACTTTGTAATGAAATAAACATATAAACTCGTACTAATTGACTTTATTGGGAAGACAATTTTATGCCATTAGCGTTTAAGTAAGATTACGATACCACTTTTCTTCACAATTTGCAACGTTGTTCTGGAGTGAAATGGCTGTTTGAACCGAGCACAAATTAGGTGTCCGCTGTCAAATTGGCTGTCACTGGAAAAAGCATTGCCAATTCGAAAAACAAACCTCTGCATTTAAAGACTAATGGCATAAAATCAATACCATGGTCATGACCACGATTTTTATGGGTTTAATTTAATTTTTTAGTCCTATACCTACCATTAAAAAAAGTAACCCATAAAAACCAAGTTTTTACAATACTCCCTTTCTCATGTTCGGGTTTCGTGTCTACCATATGCGTCGGAATCTCCATACAACTTGTATGAAAAAACCATTAAAAATTTGAAAACTCCAAAATTATACTATAATTATTTTTTTTAACAAAAATTTGATAGATCTACTTGATCGTCGCCATGAGTCTACTTGCAAAGTTTCAGCTTGATTGGATCACGGGAAAAGGGTTAAAAATCGATCCAAAGTTTTTTTGTCAAGCAAGCAAGCAGAAGCCACGAGTTAAAAGAATGGAAGTAATAAAAAGATGCATTGTTTATCAAATGACATCTGCCTTCATTTTAATTTCTCCCTCACTATAGCCAAGGTGAATAATGAAATATTCGAACACGATTAATGGTCCGAAATCATCGGATTATCTTCATCGTTGTATACGAATTCGCCTATAAATCGTACCATAAATAGTTTTAAAAATTGCGGAAATGACTTGAATATATCTTACGACACTTTTTTACATTTTAGGAAAAAAATTGCTTAATAAAATTTTGAACACGTACCTACACCATCCACGCGGTCTATAAATGTATTATCACAAGATTTAAAAGATTATTAGTAGATGATTTTTTAACTATAGTTTTGCAATTTAAGCCATTGTATGCTTGTACTGCATTGTATAAATGAAAATAAAATAAAAACAACCATCTGATTATGATTCCCTCCCACGTTAATTAATGTACAAAGCAAAAATAATGATAATATCACGTTTTTAACAGCAGCTTGTTGGTCTAGTGGTCAAGACTTTTGAATAGTGATTCAGTGATCGGTGGTTCGAGCCACATTCCAGGAGACTAACAAGATGGTCCTATTTTCATAAAGCAAGCGTTTAGCTTAGTTTGAAAATAGTAAGATTATTGACACGTACCTATTCTGTGCGGCCATTTTTTATTTGAAAAAACATATGCTAATGATGATGTCAGCTAAATTCACAAACCCTTGGAATTAATTAATTTTATTGAATAAAATAGTCAAACGCAGCCATTTGATACGACATAAAAAATATTGCTCTATAGACGTTTCATTTTTTCAAATTAAAAAAAAGTAGCTCCCAATAATCAAGTTTTTATTATACCTACTCCCTTTCTCATTGAAACAGGTTTCGCGCCTACTGCACGCGTCGGGCTCCTTACTCATTTGTATGGATTTCAATTTGAAAAAACCATTTAATTTTTAAAAATCCAAAATTATTCTATAATTATTACATTTTTTTAAACGAAAAATGTTAGATCATTTTAATCATCGCCACGAGCCTGCCTGCAAAGTTTCAGCACGATTGAATCACGGTAAAAGGGTTAAAAATCGATCCAAAGTTTTTTCGACAGACAACAGACAAGCAGACGCTACGCGTTAAAAGAAAGGGAGTAAAAAAGTTTACTTTTACAAACCAATGTAGAAACCCACATTCATGGATATATTTTATAAGCGAGATCTTGGAACGATAAAGTTTCTTTTTTTTTTCATTTTACGCTTTAACAGGCCAAGAAGTGCAATTACAGAAGCGAAATACATCACAAAATACCCAGACTTGAGTAAATCACATATTATGTAATTTAGTTGTGACCTCACGGGAATCGAACCCGGAACCATTGGTATGAGAAGTGATGCCCGCTACGAGCTACGAGAGCCGCCAGTATCTGACCTTATAATAAAAAAATTACTAAATGTTGATTCAGAACTGTGTTAAAAATGACAAAATTCTTTGTAGTTTAGAAGATAATATGAAAATAAGTTCAGTAATGTTTGTAATATTTTTAAGACAAAAAGTGTGGATTTAAATATATATAAAACATATATTATCTAACGTGCTCCGAAATTAGGCATACATGTGGTTTTTTCTTGTTATATATAATGCGATATTTTTGTTAAAATTTTATCCGTGAGCGATGAACCAAACCCGTCATGAGCGACGTATTAAAAATTGATATCTAAACTTACATAGTCAATTTCTCATGATGTTAATATAACGTTTCCAAGGCTCGATTTGTACAGTTAAGTGATAAAATCCTCTTCTGACTCACGTATGACGGAATATTATTTTAAAGAGAACGATTTATTTTAATTTATATTTTTTTATTAGACAGATTATTAACGGATCGTTAAAGAAAATGATAAATATTATTAGTATGACGATAAAATACCATGTGAAAAATTAATTAAGATAAATAGTAAAATTATAAGCTTTCCATAACGGGTCTTAGTTCGCTTCTCGGTGATATCACAATTGATCTATGTGACTTGATTAAGCATTTGTATTTATTTGATGTGTTTCACAATGCTTATTGGGCCCAAAGTCTGTTGTAACCTTAAAAATTAATAAAATATGTTACCTACAAAATCCGTATTCTAATTGTAAAAAGCATAAAATTGACAATTGAGGTTAACAAGATATTAGTTAGTACCTATTTGATATATCATTCACTTATTAAGTTTAATTTTGTGTTGTGGATCTTTGTAATTGATAAATTGTTATTTTTTTCTCTTCTTAAAAAAAAAACAAACAAAAAGACATGTTTAAACTACTACATAAATTTAGAATGAATAATTATTTTTTTGTAAAATTCAAAAGTTTATTTATCTATTGAATTATTAAGCTGTTAGATCAATCGGCAATGAAACGTAAAAAATATAGATTATATAAAATATTACAAAGAAAAATTTTACTGGAAATAGTAAAAGAAAACGGATAATAATTAATATTATAAACAGAAGAGGTAAATGAATGAGCTTACAAATAAATATAATATACGGAAGAATTAAAAGAAAAGAATAGAAACATCAGTCGCGACAGATGTAAGTGTATCCAATTCTGTACTAACACTGGCAAATCTAACCAGGAGCACATAAAAAATATTGGCTAACAAGACTGCGCTGAATATTTAGCAGATTGATTGAGGATTTATGTTGGAGGTCTGTCAGACCTGACATCATTTAATTGCCTTCATCTAGTCTATTATTCCTCGGTAATATAATCTGGTCGGCATCCAAAAAAATTGTACGCTCTTGTATCCAACATCACTGACCTATATCCAGAAAAAAAATTTGAACGCATTACCCAGGAAAAGAAAAAATATTCATCAAGACAAAATATCCATCATCGTAGGAATAATTTTGTCATACAAAAAAATTGTTTCGCTATGAGGAAGTGAGTATTACCACGCGACATTTTAGAATTTAAATGAGACTCGTTAGTCAAGAAAAAAAATTATTCAAATTTAAATATTGATGGTGACTTATTTTTAAAAAATGGAAACGTAAATACAGATGTTCGTATCGCTGTTAATAATATTGTAGAGTGGCAGAGAACAAAACGCCAGTTGGTGTGTAATGAAAGAGGCCAGTTGAATAATGGTAGGTATATCTTGAAACTCGAAGGAGGTCGTTGCTTGTATTATGTTTGAGAGATGATCGGAGTGTGTGTGTGTGTGTAGGCAGTGTCAGAATTAACCACACCGCCATCCGAACTTTAAAAGGAGAGGAGATCTTCTAGCATTTGATAGTCTTCAGAAATATTGCACTTCCAAAATTGAGGCTATTTCCGGATGTACCACACGCTCCGAAGTTCGGGCGGTATTTTTAGCTGTTCGGGCTGTGCGGCCAGCTGTGCTGCGCGTCTGGCGAAGCACATGGCGATGACTGAAGCCAGAGGCATCCCCAGAGGGCTGGGGTCTGCTGTTGACATTATTAGCTCATTCGCCGAGTGTGGCATAAGCCGCTGTTTTGAAAGCGAAGAATGCCATTGATCCCAGCCGAGTATCGAGTTACTCGCAAATGTCTGAAGGTGTTCTATGATGAGGGGAAAGGAAGGGGACAGGTAGACACTAGGCGAGAGGAAGGTAAGATAAAACATAATAGAGAATTGAAAGAAGTTGTAATTAAAAATAAATAAATAAATGTTTATTTATTCAAATACAGTAGTCATCGAACCGTCGAGGATCAATATAAAAATTAGAATTAAAATTTATTTATAAATTATACAATGTAATGTCAGGTCGTAGTCTATATAAAATGTAACAAGTGAATGATAATATCGCGTATGCGTAACAGTAGCGCCCGTCGGCGCGGGCCTCCCGGTGTGATGCGGCCCTTATCAATAAACGTAAACTCGCAGCTAGAAGCGCGCAGCTTAGAAGCACTTGCGGTGGACGATTCCAGGGCCGGACTCGTCGTACTCCTCCTTGGAGATCCACATCTGCTGGAAGGTGGACAGGGAAGCGAGGATGGAACCTCCGATCCATACGGAGTACTTCCTTTCCGGGGGAGCGATGATCTTGATCTTGATGGTGGAAGGAGCCAGGGCGGTGATTTCCTTCTGCATCCTGTCGGCGATACCGGGGTACATGGTGGTGCCTCCGGACATGACGGTGTTGGCGTACAGGTCCTTACGGATGTCTACGTCGCACTTCATGATGGAGTTGTACACGGTCTCGTGGATTCCGCAAGATTCCATTCCCAAGAATGAGGGCTGGAACAGGGCTTCGGGGCAACGGAACCTTTCGTTTCCGATGGTGATGACCTGTCCGTCGGGAAGCTCGTAGCTCTTCTCCAGGGAGGTGGAGGCGGCGGCGGTGGCCATCTCCTGCTCGAAGTCCAAAGCGACGTAGCACAGCTTCTCCTTGATGTCGCGAACGATTTCCCTCTCAGCGGTGGTGGTGAAAGAGTAGCCCCTCTCGGTGAGGATCTTCATCAGGTAGTCGGTCAAGTCGCGGCCAGCCAAGTCCAGACGGAGGATGGCATGGGGCAGGGCGTAACCTTCGTAGATGGGGACGGTGTGGGAGACACCATCTCCGGAGTCCAGCACGATACCGGTGGTACGACCGGAAGCGTACAGGGAGAGGACAGCCTGGATGGCCACGTACATGGCGGGCGAGTTGAAGGTCTCAAACATGATCTGGGTCATCTTTTCCCTGTTGGCCTTGGGGTTGAGGGGGGCCTCCGTCAGGAGGACGGGGTGTTCCTCGGGAGCCACTCGCAGCTCGTTGTAGAAGGTGTGGTGCCAGATCTTCTCCATGTCGTCCCAGTTGGTGATGATTCCATGCTCGATGGGGTACTTCAGGGTGAGGATACCCCTCTTGCTCTGGGCCTCGTCTCCCACGTACGAGTCCTTCTGTCCCATGCCCACCATCACTCCCTGATGCCTGGGGCGGCCCACGATGGACGGGAACACGGCGCGGGGCGCGTCGTCTCCGGCGAAACCGGCCTTGCACATACCGGAGCCATTGTCTACTACCAACGCGGCAACATCGTCGTCACACATTGTGATAGATTTTTTTTTGGTAAAGTGTCGCGAAGAAACTGACTGACTCGGTGGGAGCTACAGCTGCGAGTGCCGAGAGCCGGCCCCGGGGGGGCTCTTATACCCGCGCCGCGCCCGCCCCCCGCCACCTCACCTCCCCCGCACCCTCCCGCGCACTATTAATACCGCGGCGCGCCGCCCGCTGTTTGATGCCTTTAAAGGCGATCCGCGCCACCCCGCGCCTGCAACCCTTCGCGAGACCCTCCGGACCTGTTGCCCTACAGGTGTACTTTTGAAAAAAAAATCAACCCAAAAACACCGCACATAAAATTCTGTCGATGAAAATGCACTCTGTGTAAAAGAAAATTTCAATGTTCGGGAAACTCTTGAAATTAGTTCAGTAAATCATAAAATTAAGATGTATTTAGAAAACTTTACATTACAAAAGAAACTACATATACATACAATTACTTTCACCCAAAAAATCAAATACTTATAATTAATATAGTATATAATCACATTCAAAAGCAAAACATTTACGTGATATACTTTGATTTACACATTTATAAGAATTTTCATATAAAACGTACCTATATTTAAATAATACCCATTACTTTAACAAATCCGTTTAAGGCCTGTTGTAGAATATATCATGGGTTCGAACATCTTGTTATGTTTTTTAAAACACAAGTGCTCATCTTATTACAAAAATGTTCCTCTCGTCTTAACCAAATACTTAAAAAAATAATATAAAATCAATACGGTTGCAGAATTATTTGTTTTAAATATCAATATACCTACCTTATATTCTTTTGCTAAATTTAAATATTTTTTTATATGAAGAGAAGACCTCTTGAATAATATGATTCTTTTAAACAATTCATATACCTATATATTGTAAATGTATTAATAAAAAGAAAACACTTTGTATATAACCACTATTTATTGAATTATGAACGTATTCTGGACCAACAGCCAAAACATGGTAATAATAATCAATATTGCTGTTTTATACAAAGTACTTTCTTTTTATTAATATAAATAATCTGACCACAAAGTTATTTTAAGATTATTTTTGGAGAATTAAATATAAAATTCATTAACAAAAATGACTGACTATCTTAATAGGCAATCAAACAACGGCTTGTTGAACAAGTTATCACGGGTTCGAACATCTTGCAAATTGTTTTTTTTTTCAAGAGACAAGTGCTATTCTTCGTTTCCAATGTATTTATCTCAATTCTATGTTACAAACGTTAAAAAAGGTACATTTTATTTTGACAGTAAACATGTCATACTTTAAAATATAAAAGTAAAAAAAATACATTAATGTAAAAGATATCGCGGAATCGAATATTCTAAGAAAATTTGTAATTTAATCATATTTATCTAAAAAAAATTATTCATCCTCGTAGAAATTTACCTCTATTATAAAAATATTTAAAACATAAAGATAACCCTATTAGTTGGATCAATGATTTTTATTTTCATGTATTTATATTATTTTATCGGTAAATTGGAATATTTTTCAATAATTAGTTTGACAACAATTGAAAATTTCTAATACATGTACATTTTTAAACATGACTATAGATTTTGATCGTATTTTTGTGCCCTGTGGATATGTACCGAAATGCTATGAAATATATTTTTTTATATATAATAGTGCCATACGCATTATATTTTAATGATGAATGAACATAATTCGTATTGCGTCCGATGTAAGCACATATAATTTTGAAAAATACTTCTGATTAAGACATACTTTAAGACATGTTCTTAAGATTTGTAATGAAACGATATAATAATGGGTTTAGTAAAAATTCTGCCCAGTCCAAATGGATTTAATTAAGATTTGAAGGGAAGCATTCGAGAGATCAATCGCTTAACATATTTATTAATATTAATTCACATTAAGCAGAAATCTATCGAAATAAAACTATACAATATTCAAATGTTACATAATATAAAACATCTTAAACACATAAATAATCAACTTGTTGTTGAGTATCATTTAATTCGTTTAAAACACATCAGTCAAACAATTTTACTATATATATTTTTATCTTTAGAGCATCACATTTATGATATTCTGAAACGATATTGTAACAGTTAAAAGAAAACGAACGTAGATAATTGAAATTCTTAGCAGTCAACATATACATATTAATTCAAATAAGCAGAAATAATTTTATAAAATCTATTTAGAAGCAACATTCATAAATAACAAAGACATGTTTTAACTTCTTGAATATTCATAAATATTCTATTCATAGTATTTTTATAAAGTGTATTATAAGTTGCACATTTTTGTTCTTCCACCGAATGATTAGCAGATGTTGGCGGATGAGATCATGTTGGCTATTTGGATTTTGTTTTCAGATGTCTGGAACCGAAATTTATATGTCGCTGAACTATTGTCTAAGGTTTTTCTTGAACATTGTTATACCAGTACATCCTCTTATATGACAATGTTCAGCGTCTCACGAGTTTTAGGGTGTCTCATGATATGTCCAAATTAGGCGGGTCATACCCTTATCTTAATGGTATGATGATTAATCAACATATATTATAGGTGTCTCATAGAGACGAAGCCATATTTTATATGAGATAGAAGGTATGAGTGTCCATTGGGCCTACGACCTAAAGCATGGCTGGCTTAAGTGATCATCACAATGTAACGTTCACCAATTTCACCTATCACATCTATCAAATTTTTAGAAGTCGTATATGTGTCTTATATGGACACCTTGTTTAATACGTGTATTGTATTTTTACTGCCGCTATCTGTGGTTGAAAGATTGTTATTCCCATAAACCAGTACAGATTTCGCCATTGGTAATGAGATATCTATATATGTTTTTTTAGGTCGTAAGCCCTATGGATACTTCCGGATGGATCCGTATAGGTACTTCCCATATAAAAAAGAAGCTTCGTCTCTATGAGACATCTGCGATAAAATGCAGTATTGTGTTCTTGAAAAATTTGAACATATCTAATATACGCAGCCTGGAGCTGGCAGAAAAGGAACGAAAGTAGACTGAATGCAGTGGAGATGAGATCCCTTAGATGTATGTATGGAAAATCCATTTACGATAGAGTAAAGAATGAAGATATAAGAAATTAAAGTAAACTGATCTTACCATAAAACATAGAATTAAAAAAGGGTCGCTCAGGTGGTTTGGGCATTTTATGTGAATGAATGAATTTAAGCGACCAGATTAACCAGATACTGGAAGATGGTCCCGTTAGAAGCTGAGGCTTCCGGACAGTCGTCGAGCTTGCATGCGAAGATATATGAATGTGGAGGAAGCGAAATTTGTATGACAGGACAGAAGAGTATGGCGCCGTTTCCACTTTCTCTGCCTACCCCCACGGGGAAACAGCGTAATGGTATGTAAGTAAGTAAGTAATTAATAATAACACGATTTTCTCAAGTCTTCGTATTTTTGTGATGTTATCGCTATGCTATTGAACTCCTGATATGTTGTGCTAAATATGCATTTTAAAAATATATACTTTCTATGTAGGCCTAATCTTTTTTAAATATTAGGAGAATGTTTGAGGGATTGAATTTTATCCTAAGAGAGCGACAAGTGACTCCTATTTTCAAAGCACATACGAATAGCTCAGTTTGAAAATATTCCGTACAAAAAACTCAATACTTTTTCATAGACAAGAGTCAATAAACTCGGCAATGTTAAACGACTAATCAGATAATATGAATGTGTAATGTTAATTAATAATTTTTGTATTTCAGTAAATCAAAATTTATTCGCCGACACATTTTGTCACTGTGAATTGAAATTGTTTTAAGAAAAGCAGTCCCCCTCACCATTATGAACAGAAAAAAATACTTACGTGTGTAGTAAAAAAATTATTTAATTAAAAAAAAATTAAATCGTGTTGCCATATCAGTTTATTATATGTATTATTATCTTTTAACTTAAAAATCCATTATTTTCAAGTCAATTATTAATATTTTAAACAGATATATGTGTACACGGAATACCTGTTTTATTAATATTCTTGCTCGAATGTCAAACCAACTTATTAGACTCTTGAAACAATTCTAGAATTTTCGACCATTTGATCAATTGACTACTGTCTTATCGCTGAATCAAACAAGTATATCATAAAAGAACAGCGCTTTTTACATATACAGTTTAATACCTAGAAAAAACTATTAGAAATTTATACAGAAAACTATATACCTAGTTACGAACTCTTCAAAACTAATTGGGGATGAAACTGTGATTATTAATATCGATATCCACTTGAGATGTGGTGTGATATACTTTCGTAAATGTGAACTTAATATTTATTCTACATATTTCTATTTGACTTATAATTGTTTTTTAATTACGTATATACGTATGATCTTCTCTGTCTAATCACACAGAAATACGGGACATGTAGTTTTTGTTGTATATTTTGAATTAAAAAAAATTGTACACGTCTCTCTGTCTGTCCTAAATAGTCAAAAGTCAGATATTAAAAATAATAATACTGCATTCACTTGTTCATGCTTATATGGAGTTCTATCCTCGATGTAGGCGTGCGGTTGATATTGTAAAGATGTGATTGTAAGATAAAAAAATGAACCAATAAATATTTTTACATTCGGAAATAACCACCGTGCCTTAAACTTCCCGGATATGTTGGAAGCTATTAATAACGAAAGCAAGAACTAGGATATTATTGGAACGTACAACTAGAATTGGTTTCCTCGCAGATTGGAGATCGTAAAATTGTATTTTTGCGAATAACCTGTTCAAAATTGTATAATGTTATTTTTAAAAAATCACACCAATATCATATATAATAAGTCTCGGTTTCGAACCCCGGTGGCAAACTTCATGATTAACACAATTATTTATACACAACATTTTATCCCACTAATTTGAGGCTCATATAACTCAAATTAGTGGAATAAAACGTTGTGTATAAATCATTGTGTTAATAATTTTAACATTAAAAATTGTTATTATGTGGGTCCCGCTGTCATTGTCCCACATTGAAAAGTATGTTAGAAGTAGCAAATAAGTTTTATTTAAATAGAGATGCGAACACGGAATACGTGTCGCATTAATATTCTTACTATTTTCAAACTAAGCTAAAGGTCTGTACTATGAAAATAGGACTAAGTTTTCTTGATCATTATGCGAGCGTCATGATCACTACTACACCAACAAGCTATTCTTGCAGTAGTAGAGAAAACTTTATAACTTTTGAATACATTCTCACTAGCTATAACCCGTTAAAAATGACGTACTTTTATTATATATTTCGGCCGCCAGTCAAGGCTGTGAGAAGAGTGCTATCTAGAGTAGCCTAGCATCTTGATAACGCTAGAGGTTGACTGATTAAATTGCGAATTAAATAGACAGTTATACTTTTTTGGTGTCGGACACTGATTTTTTCATTTTTTATTTTTTTATTTTTTTTTTGTACCTCATTTTATACACCTCATTATTTGATCATTTCCACACACATGTACGTACAGTGGCGGAAGTAATATAAAGAATTCAAAAATGATTCCTTATTAATAACAATAATATTAAAATAATTCATTATCAATATTTTGGGCATGATAAAAAAGCAAAAATATTTTTGAACTTTGAGCGAAATCAGCTAGGTGTCGTCAGAAACACATTTTTAAAAAAATGTAATCTAAATACTTTATCGCCACTATTTGTGTAAGTGTGACAAGCTTTTTATCGTATTTTGGAGATAGTACACCAGAGAAGACCCCTAAAAAATTATAACTTTGTTTAATTGTTAAATATGTATCCGTCAACGTCCACTTTTAATGGCGAAATTTTTCGAAAAAAGTGAATCTTTATGTCATCGGGATTATTTTTATATTTCCCGGTGGCAA
Organism: Agrypnia vestita; assembly: GCA_016648135.1. Lineage (NCBI taxonomy): Eukaryota > Metazoa > Arthropoda > Insecta > Trichoptera > Phryganeidae > Agrypnia > Agrypnia vestita. The sequence goes on along the minus strand of JADDOH010013266.1, from coordinate 21,193 downwards.
CCAAACATCTTTCTGGCACTTTTCCTGATCGGAAAAATTTTGGAGATGTTATTAATTTTTTAATTTCGCGTATATAATTTTACTCGAAATTAACCCGAGTAACTTTTTTTACCATCCGCCGAGAGTAAACTCGATTTCGGGTTGCAGAAACGTCTTTTTTACCACTGTCAAACCAATAATAAGGCTAATAGGGTGCCAAGCGGAATAAAACTCAAATGCCGCATATGTCTATGGAATTTGATTTATTTCAGTTTTTTACCACTGGCAATACGTACTTTTGCGGTTCAAAACCAGTTCAAACTAGTTCAAACAAACCACTCTATTCTGTGAAATAAACCAAACAAACTTCAAACCATCGCTAAAATAACGCAAAATTAAAAGATTCATTTTAATTTTTACAAATTTCAATACGACAATGACAGCGACAAAATTCAAATAACAAGTACAGTAGCCGGCAAACATCTTGAAATTTTTCGGCGCAGTGGGGGGAAGTTTGCGCGTGTACCATTCCACCAACGAGACCCAAAATTTGTCTTCTGCGCATTCCCCCACTACGACAAAAAATTTCAAGAAGTTTGCCGGCAACTGTACCTATATGGACAAATGTCGTATCATTTTCAAAACAGCTGTGAGAGGACGGCCATTTTTTTTACCAACGAGTTTATCTTTACCCACCGTTAATGGACAGTTAAAATTGTTACTCTCTATGTACTTAGGCGAGTAAAATATTTTTTAACCATTGTTGGAACAACTCGTTTCAACGGGTTTTTTTTGAATTTTTAATATTCTATTTAAGTTAACTATCTAACGTTTTACAGAAAATAATGCAAACTTTGATGTCACTTACTTCCGTAACTGTCGATATTTTAGAAAAAGTATAAAGAATATTTTCTGTTCAAAATTAAATTACGAAGACTCTTCCGAAGTTTTTTGCTAAAAGACTTCCTGTACGGAAGGGGCGTGCAGTGAGAACAAGAAGAATGACTTTTTCCTAAACATATATTTTGAAAAGATATCGAAATATCTCGTAATATTCCTATCACAAAAATAAACTTATTCAATACGACAATGACAGCGACAAAATTTTTTTTTTTGAATTTTTAATATTCTATTTAAGTTAACTATCTAACGTTTTACAGAAAATAATGCAAACTTTGACGTCACTTACTTCTGTAACTGTCGATATTTTAGAAAAAGTATAAAGAATATTTTCTGTTCAAAATTAAATTATGAAGACTACTCCGAAGTTTTTTCTTTAAAGACTTCCTGTATGAAAGGGGCGTGCGGTGAGAACAATAAGCATGACTTTTTCCTAAACATATTTTTTGAAAAGATATCGAAATATCTCGTAATATTCCTATCACAATAATTAACTTATTCAGATTTTAATATTTCATAATATCCTGCCAGATTAATTTTTTTTTCCCAAATATATTTATGTTTAAATAAAAATCGTGCTTCAATGTTCTCCCTGCACGCGCCTACGGTGTATAACTAGCTTATTATAATATGCCCCAGCTGGGTCTCGTTTCGCAAAATACCCAAGTATTTAAAATGTCCCTTTCTTTTGAGACAAATGCATTCCCCGCTAACGAGGGCTGTGACCCTACGTACCGCCGCTGCATACAAGGCATTCCTGCCCAGAATATCCATCAGCGATTGTCTCGAGCGAGTATTTCTTTCATCTGGCAGCGGTCCAGGCTGATCCGCGCTCCGTTGACACCCCCTGATCTCTGGATGCTGCTCACTAATTAGCCGAGATCAATACCGTTATCACCTATTTATCATACCATTCATTGTTCATCGATTAGGGGTGGGATTCGTTTGCTTATCGTTTTGCAAAATGTTAAAAATTCCGTTAAGAGTCTTCTGTGTGTAGTTTTCTGGGATATTCTGCCGTGTATATGTGACCTCTCTGTCACCGTTCCTTCCGATGGTATCACGGTATCACCACACACTGCTTTCGACACGGTACTGCAGCCGGTACTTAGCCCAACACAAACTTGGACACTCCCTGACTTCGATACGGTATTGCAAGCCAGTAATTAACCTACGCATCAACACATACTTATCACATCAGCTCTGATATTGGACCTTGCAATGGGATCCGAAATGTCGGCCAGAGGGGTCACATACAGACAGTAGAATATCCCAGAAAACTACGAACAGAATATTGCGATAGCGCTATCTAGAGTAACGTAGAAACTTGATAACGTTAGTGATGGACATTATTTAATGAGGAATTATGTTTTTTTTTTAATTTCTTATGCCTCATTATTATATTGTGCCGCATCATTATTTGTGCCATCTAGTGGCGTTAGTGACGGACATTCTTACATAGAGAATTATAATTTTGATTGATGATTAATACCAATTACGTATGCGATGTAGTAATGGATGCACTTATTATTATTAATTTTCATCAAACAGAAAATTAAAAAAATATTCAGTGTTTTATTTAAAAAGCATAAAAAACCAATGTTTTCATTTTATATAAAAGAAAAAATTCATATCATACTAATTTTGAAAACGGAATGAGATCACCTATTGGATTCTAGGAAATTACGGATGGACAGTGAAGAGGACCCACCGCTTTATGAGCAATAGCTCCATATCGGCCACTCAAGTGAGTGAGCGGCGCGGCGAGGCGACCACACAAAACCTCTTCACTGTCTCTAGGTGCACCTAATAAAGAATATGTTTTATTATTAAGGGTTCAACAAAATAAAGGTACAATGATAAATACATAATTAAATACAAGGCAAATAAAAAAAACATGAGTAGTACTGGTGGACAGCGAATTTATTATTATTATTATTAGATCTATAGACGAACAGATATATACAGTATCCAATAATGATTTCGTTGTCTGTCTGTCTGCCCATAACTTTTTTTTTTTTTTGTTTTAAATAAATAAATTTCTTTAGAAACCGACTTGTAACGGTACCGCCATTTTTGACGGGTTACGGCTAGTGTTTTTTTTAGTTTTTTTTTATTTGTTTAAATTATTTTTTTTACAAGCTAGTGACAGTAACTTATGGATGGATGTTTCTCTACTACATGAGTGTCACAAACTCGTGTGTAGGAGAGGAGTATCATTACATTTTACATTTACAAAGAATTTTGTGATAAAATGTACATATTCATCAGGTAATAAGTATATGTATAGACAATCAAATAATAATAAGTAAATAATAATAATAAGTAAGTAAAAGGTACATATATAATAAAATAAAAATTTTATCATTTCTGAAGGTATTTTTTCATGTTTTTTTTAAATGATTCATAATTTTCCTCAGTCCTCATTTCAACAGGCAATTCGTTGAACCATTTCACACCTCCGAATGTGTAGTGATGCCGAGCAGTTGTGGTATGTATCACAGGGATATGTAATTTACCAAGTGTTACATTTCCGCTATTTGGCACTCTTTGGGTCAGCTCGTTACCACTACGAATACTTGCTATGGGACTATGGGACTTGCATTTTATTAAAGAGGTCTATCGTCGGATAATCATTAGTTTTTTTAAGAAAGATCTTTATAATCAATTTCTGCGCAACTTCTAAAGATTTCAATGTGGTTTTGAATGCACCACCCCGAGAGATAATACCATAATGTAAAACTGACTGAACTAGAGCGTAGTAATTTTTTAGATCTATAGGACAGATACGTGCATACCCCTAAACGAGGCAGAGCCAATGATTGGCTGCACCATCTATTTAGGTGCGGTGCACCCAATTTGTTCCGCCAATAGGCGTCTATAAATAATGTATCGCGAGTAAATATATTTCATTGATTCTGCGCTGATCAATCGGATGGTTCGGACACTTGGAGCGCGTGAATCAGCTGTGACTCACGATCCACTTTCACGTCGGAGAGCACGCCATCTCATCCAATGGACCAGCATTAGGTGTATTTATCATTTTAGTGTATTTGATTACACACTTTTATCGATTGTTGCGCGGTATGATCGACAATACTGAAATTATGCAGAGCATTGGTTTGTATGTTCCTGATAACTACCTTAGACATCGTCAGCATAGATTGTTTCACATTCCAATATACAGGACCAACCTGCCGATGGTTATGCCTGTTGGAAAAGCTACAGCTATGCTGAACAAGATCGCTTTGGATATTGATATATTCCATGTGTCTGAGGGGGTTTTCCGAAGCAGGATTCTCCTACACCTTTGACCAGATTATACAGGTCACTTCTAATTGTTTAATAATTGTTTAATAATAAATTAGTATTTTAATACACAATATGTATATGTGTGTGTATGTATGTATGTATATGTATATGTGTATGTATGTATACATATGTGTTTATGTATATGTGTATATGGATGTGTATGTATATGTGTATATGTATATTTTTAGATGTAAGTTAATAATATGTATGCATTGAACATAATGTTTGTAATATACATATTATGTAATAAATAAAAATTGAAAATTGAAATTGAAAATTGAAAATTGAAAATTTAGATTATTTGATCCATTCTTAAGGTCCTGATACACATGCTTATTAGTGGCACGTGAGCATGCGCAGTATTGTCCTTCTTTAGCCCTTGCTTATTAGTGGCATGTGTGTACGCACATTGCTAGTAATAAGCACGCTCATTAGTGGCTATGTCTCATTAGTAGATAATGTCATTCACCATGAGAAGGGGTATCTTTTGAGCATGCGTGAACAGGCTTGCTTATTATGAGCATGCTTATGTCATTCGCGGCTAGTATCGATTATCAATGCGATCTTCTCAGTCCGCGACAGATGAAACAAATATGGCGCTTGGGGAGATGATAAGACATTACTTTTCGTGACTTATTATAGGAATCACGAATGTCTGTGGAATACTCGGTCACCGCTACGGAAAAATAATATAGCGAGAAATAATGTTTATGAAACTTTATTAAAAGGCATGAATGATTCAAATCTTACAATAAAAATTATAAAAACTAAAATCAAAAGTGTGCGGATGGAAACTCGGGAACTGTTTTGATTTATTGGTTCACCTGAATTTTCTATTTCAGTTTGCAGTTTCCATTTTGAACAAAAGCGTCTCTATTCTATGACAAGAGCATGCCAGTAATAAGCATGTGTGTTTGACTAAACCCAGGAACTGTTTTGATATATTGGTTCATTTGAATTTTCTATTTCAGTTTGCAAAGTTTCAATTTTGAACTAGAGTTCCTCTCTATTCTATGACAAAAGCATGCCACTAATAAGAATGTGTGTCTGATTGTTAGCTTTGAGCTTGCTTATTTATGAGCATGTTTAAAATAAGCATGCTAATAATGAGCAAGTGTGTACAGCTGTTAGGGCATGCTAGTTTTGAGCATGCTAATGAGCATGCCAGTAATAAGCATGTGTATCTGTACCTTTATAGCCTGAGAGTCAGCGACCGCCAGACTTGCGTTATAGGATCAAATCTGAAATATTATGACATTTCAGTTTGGGGGATTTTGGCAGATAGGTAAGATGTAATACAGGTACATGAAAACGCGTATGTAAAAAGTTAAAATATATGGCTTTAGGTAATATTGTTAAGTAGTAGTCCGAATAAAATATACAGGGTGTACCAGAGCTAGCAGCAAAAACTTGACCGATAGATTCCTGACTACGTTGTGAGTCTAAAATGTCCCAGCAACCACGACCTAATATGAATAGTTAATATGCAATATCAAAGTTTGCATTTTTTTTCAATATTTTTTACTTATTTTTTGCAATAAGTAGAAATATTATTACAGTAACTTATATCGATTATTAAAAATTCATTTGCTTCAAGACAACTTTAATAAAATGATGAAAACCTTGTAAAAAATAACTTTTTTCAAATTTTGTAAGATTTTTATCATTTTATTCGACTTATATTAAAATGAATGAATTTTTCATAATCTACATAAGTTACTGTAATAATAGTTCAACTTTTTGCAAAAATAAGTAAGAAATATTGAAAAAAAATGCAAACTTTGATATTGCATGTCTCCATCAATATTGATATTAGGCCATGGTTGCTTGAACATTTTAGACGCATAAAATAGTCAGGAATCTACCTGCCAAATTTATGCTGCTAGCTCTGGTACACCCTGTATAAAATTTAACAACTTTTGATTGCATAATAATCCTACTGTAAATATATTTAAAGAATTCAATGTACCATCACTCACAAAAATACACAAAACTAACTCCCTACGCCAAATTTATACAGATTATTTTATAAATAAATCCCACCCGTCAGACTGTATAAGTAATAGACATAGAACAAAGGGGCAAACAAAAATATTTTATGAGCTACCATGGTACAACATCATTATGCGAGTTAAATGGTACAATACATTCTTGATGCAAAAAAAATTTCAAGAAAGAAACATTCCAAAATACAGTTTAAGAAAGAAGTCAAAACTTGATTTTGGATTACGACGTATTGTAATATTGCTCACATGTCTCAAATGGTTTCTGTATAAGAAAAATTACTACTTCTAAATAGTTTCCGCTTTTGTACTTTAATTTGGCGTGTTTTTCTTGTGGTTAGGACACTCGCCTCGTGAACCAAAGGTCGCGGGTTCGAACTGGACTAGAACACTCTAGACTACTAGCAATTAAGTCCTATTTTCATAGCACAAGCGTTTAGCTTCATTTGAAAATAGTAAGAATATTGATGTGACACGTATTCCGTGTTCTAATTAATTTCTCCATTTAAAAAAAATACTCTTCCCATAAGCTCGGGCTTTCGGCTCAAATTATACTCAGAGAGTACAGAGATGAAGCTATTTATATGAGAAACATGCACGGAAGTTTCTATAGGGTGGCCAAGGGCTTGAGACCTGAATGAGTTATCACTTTACAATACGCAAAACGACACAAGAAAATCCACTCATTATCAAATTTTTGAAAATTATGTCGAATCTATGAAAAAAAATTGATGTGCTAAATCATTTTTTTTTCATATATTCAAATGGACTATGCTAAAGATATTTATTATATTTCCCATAGCATAGTAAATATACATGATTTCGCAGCTGGTAATGATATCTCTATATTTTTAAAGTGAATATTAAAGAATATTATTGTAGTAATTAGTTTTTTAACCTGTTAGGTTGATGCATGAGCATCCGCTAATTTAAATTAAATTACTAACTTAATTACTTGCCATCATGTCGTTTCCCGTGGAGAGAGGATAGAGCGCCACACGCCGTCTTCTGTCCTGACATACAACTCTAGCCTCATTCATATTCATATATTTTCGCATGCAAGCTCGACGGTTGTTAGTGCCGCTAACAGGACTATCTTCCAGTATCTGGTTAATGTGGTCGTGCCACTTGCGTTATATATCTTTCTTACCATTCTTTTCTCATTCATTCGCTCAATTCATGCGGCCTTGTAGCCCAGTGGGCATGACACTGGCTTCTCACACCGAGGGTTCCGGGTTCGATTCCCGGTGAGGTCACAATTAATCCATGTGATTTACTCATGCCTGGTTGTTTTGTGTTGTGTTTCGCTTCTGTAATTGGGCCTCTCGGCCTATTGAAACGTAAAATTAAAAAATAAAAAAAAACATACCCAAACCACCTGAGCCTCCTTTTTTAAATTCTATTAATTATGCTAAAATCAGCTTTACATTCATTCCTAATATCTGCATTCTTTACTCTATCATAAATGGATTTTCCACGCATACGTCTGAGGGATCTCATCTCCACTGCATTCAGTTTACTTTCATTCCTCTTCTGAGAGCTCCAGGCTTCACTACCATACATCAATGTTGGTACCAGATTTCCATTATGTACCGCTAGTCTTGCCTCGGTAGACATATTTCTATTAGAAATTATTGCATTCAAATCACCGTTCACCTAATTCCCCGCAGTCACTTTCCTCTCGATATATTTTAAACTTTCCAATGGGAAGGTTTAAAAGTGTAAAAAAGAGTCTATCAAACATGCTTACCAGCAAACTCAAAGGAGGCAACGATAGCGATGTTGCCATCGCTGAGCCTGCATTACCCGTCAAAAATACAGTACATAGAGAGCTTAGCAAAGACGCGAACCATTTCATGTTCCACTCAATCGCCGGCAGAGGAAATATAAAAAAAAAATCAAATATGTCGATAAAAGTAGTTTTTACTTCATAAGTGTCGGCTATAAATATTTAAATAGGTACTTATTCTTTGGGAACCGGCATGTAAAAGTACCACCATTTTTGACGGGTTACAGCTAGTAAATTTATAATATAATTCTAGCACCACTAAACTATTTCACTATAGCATTACTCGACCTACGGATTGAAAGCATCATCACTTAATCGACTTTGGTCAATCACTCACTGCATCTAATCTTCTCTTTTTCCACCTTTACTCTGACTCCTACCCCCTCTCCCTTCCCTCCCATCCCTATTCCCATATTACGATCAACACCCATTAATGGTTTACCAATTTCTTTACTTATTACCATTAATTTATTTTAATATTATTTTTTCAATTGGTTACGCAACTGTGTAGATTGACATTTAAGAAAAATTGATTTTATTGTTCGTTTTAATCTACTTATATTCATTAATTACACCTACATGTTTCGGAAAAACCTTTCCATCGTCTTCGTGTTTTTATAATTTTAAAATTGTATGTTGCTTACTATATCATATTCTCCTAACTTTAAAATATTCTCGTATCCAGCATTTTACTTAATTTATTGCGTCTTGAACATCTGTGAATCTTTGTAATTGGTTTAGGCAATGCAGATATACACTATGCCTAATCTAACCTAACCTAACCTAACCTAAACATACCTAACATTACAATGATTGAAACTGTCCTTAGTAAATAAATAAAAATTTCAACTTAATACAATTTAAAATTGCGATTTCATAATTCAATGCGTTCTTATTTTTTTTAAATGTATATTTAAACTGCAGACTCATCTGAATATCATATATTCAAATAATCTGATAAGTTGATCAAGCCAAGAAGCGCATCAAAATAGTCGAGAACACAACCTATTAAAAATTCTTATTAAATGCTTTATCTCGGACTCCCACGACATCCCCCACTCTAGTGATGGGTCCGCTCTGTACTCACTACTACAATGTAGTACTACATTACATTGAAGTGCACACACGTTTTGAAGTGTAGTGCACACTACAAACTACAAACACTAAAGTTATTGAAAGTATATACTTCAAATAGTACACTTCATTTCAAAGCGAACACTACAAATTACACACACTTCAAAGTTATCGAAAGTATGAGAAACGTACTTTAAATAGTACATTTTTACGTGAAATTTTTGGGAAGTCGATGTAGCTAAACGAAGATCTCGAAAATCTCTGGAAACTGTAACAACCCCCCCTCCCCCATGGCTTGAAAATTTTTTGGAATCGAATGAAGAAATCTGGTTGGCGACCTTTTTTTTTTAGCTCGTCAAATTTACTAGTACTACAATTTTGTAGTACAATTACTTCATTCCATTACTTCACTTCATTAATATTACAATTACTTCATTACTTCACTTCATTTCGTAGTACTACAATTACTTCACTTCGTATTTGTACTACAATTGTAGTGTACACTTTGTAGTCTTCAAACTGGTGAACGTGTGTGTGTTGTAGTCTTCATTTTGAAATGTAGTTTTTCCCTTCGCTACCCCACTCCACTCATAACTCTTGCTTTATTGACATTCCACTCACGCCGACTCACCTGACCAGACTCAGATAGTATTTGACTCATGAGTTTGGCGCTCGAAGCTTCCCGTAGTTTTCAGCTAATTTGGCTATACCTCTGACCCGACGACAGATGCTGCAAGAATCTTGGCACCTTCATTGGAGAGCACCTGCAAACGTATTTATGCACAGAAACACTAGTTGAATATGTTTACATGCAAAGAAATGCGAAATCTTTCGTCGGCCGGCTTTTAAAATTATTTTCTTCGACATCAGTCCTTTTCTTTGCCACCGTTCGCTGTCTTGTGCATTCAAGCATTTCCGATAGTCAGCTTACTACATACTTTAACCAAACTTCGTATTACTTTCCAACAATCAAACCTAAAATTATGTATATCTTGTTTTTAATTTAGTTCTTCATCCACTTGTCCCAGCTTAAGCTGGGAGTAGTATCAAAAAAGGTGTGAAAGATTAATCTTGGGTGACCCACCGGTCGTTTTCCTTCCGGGGTTGCCAAGAGGATTTTTCTTGGTATTCGTTCCTCTGATATTCTTAGCACATGTCCAAGCCACCTTATTTGTGATTTTTCTATAAATAGGAGTAGGGGCTCCATGCCGAGTGTGTGCCTTTTGTCGGCACTTCTCAGCCTGTCCACCAGCATGATTCCCGCTACCCCCCTTAGAAAACTCATCTCCACAGCCTGGATCCTCGCTCTCACTCTCTCCGTTAGGATCCAAATTTGATGACCATATATGAGGGTCTGCCTTTACGCAGACTTGAAAACTGTCAGTTTTGTCTCGACACTTAGCTCGGATTCTCTGATCACCGCACTATATAGAGAACGTAGAACTCCTGTCGCAGCTCCGATTCTTCTATCTAAAATAAAACACAAATTACTTTGTTTTCACCACTATATTCTATCTATTTCACTTTCTTGCCTCCCGTCGTTAGAAAATTCCACCCCAAGGTATTTGAATTTATCGACTTGCTATACTTATTGAACGATGTTTTCAGGTCTTCGTGGCTGTTTAGAATCTTCTCTAAGAGTTTTCTAGGCTATTCTGCGATTCTTTTTATACGAGCTTCCTGATTATCTTTTAGCTTCTTCATCAGAGCTGAGATTGGATCCTTAAATGGATTCAGGATCATCGTATACACATACACATATTAGCGTATCCCAAAATACTCTAACTAAAAGAATCTAAATTCCTCCAATATATATACAATTATCTCTAAAATCAGCACTACGTTTAACTCCTCCAAGATATACAATTTGCTCTACAATCAATGATACCTTTAACTCCTCCAATATATACAATTTGCTCTACAATCAACACTTCATTTAACTCCTCCAAGATATATACAATTTTCTCTACAATCAACGTTACCTTTAACTCCTCCAAGATATACAATTTTCTCTACAATCAATGCTTCCTTTAACTCCTCCAAGATATACGATTTTCTCTACAACCAACGTTATCTTTAACTCTTCCAAGATATACAATTTGCTTTACAATCAACGCTTCCTTTAACTCCTCCAAGATATACAATTTTCTCTACAATCAACGCTACCTTTGGACTCATCCCTTCATCCCCTGTCGGTCATCATCAGAATCGAATCATGCCGACCCAGTTGGCAGCTGGTAAACACCAGTTGACAAATACCAATCGTTAATTGTCCGCCGACAATTGTCTGCTTTATTATCCGCCGGGGGCCGCCATTAGGGCGCCACGTGCCCGCCGCCCGCCGGCGCCGCGACGCTAATTTGTAATAAAGCCTTATTCCCAGATTTAGGGGTGACAATTGGGTGAGCGTATGTGTGTCCGTCTTCGTGATTGGTTCTGCGGTACAAAAATTATTCAAGTGAATAAAAAACTTGCAAACATATTTTAAAAATGATTTTTAAACGAAATGTTATATTTTAACAATATTTTTCTATGTAGGTATGTTTTGAGAACACTGTTACTATTTATTTCCAGTGGGATGATTAATTAATAAAGATAGATTATGAAGTCTCACAGAGACGAAACTACTTTTATGAGAAAAATCTATGGAATTATTTTTATTGGATGGCCCAGGTCTTACGACCTGTACGAGATAAAATTAAAGAATAAAAAGTATATTGCTTCATACCCCAGTTAAATATTATTATCAGCTGCGAAACCTATCTATTAGTCCCTTCAAATAAACGAAAGGTTTTCAGATCTAGAACATATATAAAACATTGTATGCGGACAGTCTTGCGATGAAAATTGTGAACATTGCATTGTGTAGAGTGATCACTTAAGCCATCTTATAAAAGACACATTTCACATATAAAAAGCTTCATCTTGGTGAGACTTTTATAATTTATCTTAAAAACCGCTTAAACACGTTTAAAAATCATTGTACGAAAATTCATTCACCATGGGCGACTGAAAAGTTTATGGTTAAGATTTAACCCCTGATTTTTTTCTGCGAACTTAACTTAACAATTTAAATTTTCTCATTATTGCTCAATTTTAAATTAAGCCAAATGATCATGGATAATATTGTAATAAAATTTTAAACTTAATAAATAAGAATATTGATTTATCGAATTAATACGTTTTCACATTTATTAATTTAATTAATTGTCCTGTGATTTATTGTATTATATATAATTGGCCGATTTCCCTCTCAGGATCGGTAGGTCTACCTATCAAAAAAAGGAAATAAATATCGTCCCATTATTTACGTTTTTACTTCCCGAAATTTACGTTTGTTTTAAATACAATGTGTTTTATTATTTTTTTTAAATTACATTTGACTGATTTGATGATACAGGTGAAATTACTTTTCTTACTAAATAACACAATTTTCACTTTTAATATTATAAGTTTTTCCTTTTTAGAGTACTATCCGAGCGATATGTCCAAACCCTTTTAGCGGAAGAATAATAATAAGAAGTACTTCCTTTTATATATTTTATTTTATTTTTTAACATATAAATTATATTTTTTTTAATAAACTGACCATCAACAGATCACTATTGACCATGATATTGTGTTATTAAATTGTCTACAATTATTTTAAAAAATTAGAAAGATTAGGTACATGTTACAAAATACGCTTATTAAAATTAAAATTATAAATATTACAGAAAATAAGATATACGTGTATAAATGAAATAATTTTTTTTTTAATTTTATTTGTATTTCCTTTTTGTTATGTATTATACTTTAAGGCATCAAGAAATGAGAATATCTATGAATGCAGCCCAAGCGAAAGTAGTGTGCCAAGATAGATGAATGTGGCGTTCTATCTTTTTTAGTTTTCGATATTGTATTATTAATCTTGAGTAATGTTAAGTAGGTACTTCATAAGTTTGATAAAAATAAATTTTATGATTACACATTGTTTGCAAAACTAAATTAAGAAAAGAAGTAGAAAAATTTTTGTTTAATTTTTTTTATTTTCACATTAATTTTCCAAAATTTACGTTTTTTTTAAACCTATTTTTACGTACCAACACATTATCAGAAAGCGATTTCTTCAATGATTAAAAAAAAATTGTTAACTCTAAAATATCAAAATAACTCGAAATATTTTTTTCTTCCACTTGGGATTCAAAAAAAGAACGCGGTGGGGCGTCTCTCTCATCCCATATGAAGCTTGTCGAAAATGATTGAGACGGTGTGTACGAATTTAGAAGTCTATTTATAAGTGGTTCGACGCGCGGCCGCCAGGTGCCGTCCGCGGTGCACCGTGCAGTGCCACCGACATTCAAGGGCGAAACATTCTTAATTTGAATTGTTCGCAGACGATTTTTTTGAATTTTTCGCATTCGCGAGGAATCTTTTTCAGTACGCAGTTTCTACACTTGATATTGATATAACATTGCGTGTCGTCTGCGGCGCGGTAGCCATCCTTGTATGAGCCGCTGGCCGTTTTCTGTCCCGGGTGGTGGCGGTAGGAGCGCGTTACGCGTTCTGTTCTTCAGCGTTTATCTAGAGAACCGATTCGGATAGTTAAATTAGCGGCCCTCGTAGCGCAGTGGGTATGAAACTGACTTCTCACACCGAGGGTTCCGGGTTCGATTCCCGGTGAGGTCACAATTTAATCTGTGTGATTTACTCAAGCCTGGGTGTTTTGTGATGTATTTCGCTTCTGTAATTGGGCCTCCTGCCTGTTGAAGCGTAAAAAAAACGTTTTTTTTGTAAAATAAAATAAGAACACAAATAATGTTAATCATATGATTCTAACTATCCCTAGCGGTATCGACTGGAACATGTTACGCATTTACATATCATAATCATCAGAATGAAAAAAAAAATATATTACTTTAAAAGATCCCAATCCCAATAATAGTATTGTCATTGTCTGTCTATCCATTACTTCCTTTAACGTCCGTAACTTCTTTTATAAAAACTTTTTTATTTTTTTAAAATAAATAAATACATACTTATTCTTTTTAAAATGACATTTAAAAGTACCTTCATTTTTGACGGGTTAGAGATAGTTATACATAGCGTAGCAAATAGAGCGTGTAACGCATTTTCATCTTCAGTGCTATATTTCGAGTTCCCATGAAACGATATACAGAAATCGAAAGACATTCATTTTCTTTTTTCAAGTATGTACGAGTACATAGAACAAGAAAAACCCATCAAATTAAAAAAAAACAATTTACAATGATTACATTTTCATTTCCTGTGCTGTATTTTACCAATTGTTGAAAATAAAATGTCATTAATTTTCTTATATCAAATAAAATAAAATCTTTAAATAAATAAATAAACTAAAATAAAATTTTAAAAAAAATAAGCCTTATAAATTTAGTCATTTCAAATGATTGTAATTATTTCGGGAACATGTGACGTATTTTTATCTTTCGTCAAGTTCTGTTGTCAATTTTGAAAAATCAAGAGCCCATCATTTTCTTTAGTCTAACAGATAATTAGAAATTAACAATACTAAGAAATACTCTCTTTTAAATAACTCTAATTTTACTTAAGAAATAAAATTAGAGAGAAAAATCAAAATATTAATTCATTCTTACAACAAAGAGAAATAGTGACGGTCAAAACTGCTATTTATTTATTTATTTAATGTTTATGGAAGACCAACAGCACAAAAAAAAAGCATAGAAAACATTGATACAATATAGATGGCCAATTACAGGTCTACACATTTAGAAATATGTCAGTAATGATAAATATTTATGATATACTAAGGCATATTAATTATATAGAAAGAAAGAATAAAAAATTTAAATAAACAGAAATATGTCAGTAATGATAAATATTTATGATATACTAAGGCATATTAATTATACAGAAAGAAAGAATAAAAAATTTAAACAAAAGAAAAAGAAACTTAATTATTACGTGGAAAAAAATTCAGCACTCAAAATGTTTCTTAATCTTGTGTGGCTGCACTCGAACAGATCAATATCCAATAATCTTATCAGTTTATTGAATGCATCGCATACCCTCAAGAAATATGAATTACGACGATAGTTGGATGAGGTAAAATCAATGTGAAAGACTGGGTTGTGTCATGTTAACCATTACTCAATTATTATTATGCGAGGTTTGTACTTGATTGTACTGATGAACCATCGGTACGAAACAATAGTTAAATCTCGTTTAACAACCATCGAAACAATCAAACACAAATCGTACAATCACAATCATACAATAATAGTTTAGCGCATCGCTAATGAGAAAACATTTAAAAAATGGGTAAATCTCGTATAATTCTTTTAATTGCAGACAAATTATTTTTGTACTAGATTTCGGTGGTAGAAACCACAAAAAACTAACCCATAAAAAACAAGTTTTCATTATACTCCCTTTGTTTGTAAAATATAACAATAATTTAAGACGAATTAAAACACTAAACTAACTTAAACTAAACTAACAAAACACTAAACTTACAGTAATTTAATACATTTCTAAAAATGTCACATGTTTTGAGCTTTGATAAGACACTTCAAGCTTTGAAGATTAAATTCTAAAAACATTTGACAATCAATTTAGATTTTCTAAATTCGTAGTGAAGTACCTATTATGTATTCCGACGGAGTAATTCAAATTTAGAAAATATTCCGCGACGTTATCGGGCCGCCGTTGCTAGTAATCAAACTTTGGTAATGATTCCAATTTGAAAAAACCATTAAAATTTGTAAAAATCCGAAATTTTACTATAATTATTAAAAAAATTTAACGAAAACTTGATAGATCTTCTTGATCGTTGCCACGAGTCTACTTGCAAAGTTTCAGCTCGATTGAATCACGGTAAAAGGGTTAAAAATCAATCCAAAGTTTTTTCGACGGCAAGCAAGCAAGCAGACGCCACTAGTTAATATAAAGGGAGTAAAAATAGGAATGAAATTTGAAATTTAGTTGCTTAGATATTAATGTGAGAACTATAGGTAGGTAAACAATAGCGTAAGCCCATGTTTTATTAAAAATAAAAATTACATTATTCCAAAACACCTCACCCAGAGTCGAACCCAAACCCCTAGATTTCGCTTTGATAGCGTTAATTTTCTGGTTACAGTTTGAAACGTTAAGATACTTTGTAATACTCATATTGATTATTATTCGGCTAGTTTCAATCTTCTTCTTTTGGTGTCATGTCTGGTCCCCCCAACGTTGACTATCACCCGAGAGAAAGCGTCCCTGTCCTGGGCAACACGAAACAGCTCTCCAACACTTCTTATGCCCGTCCAGTCGCGTATATTGCGGAGCCAGGAAATTTGTCTCCTTCCAACACCTCTACGACCCTCTATCTTGCCCATAAGAATCAGGTGGAGCAATTCATATTTTTCTCCTCTGAGCACATGACCCAAATACGATACCTTTCGGATTTTGATATTTGTCAGCAACTCTCTATTCACTCTAGCTCTTTGAAGAACTCTTGTGTTGCTGACCATATCCGTCCAGGGTATCCGGAGCATTCTCCGATGTATCCACATTTCGAACGCCTCCAGCCGGTTCATGCTACTCACTTTGAGGGTCCACGATTCCACTCCGTACAGCAGGACTGACCATATATAACATTTGACCAGTCGCTGTCGAAGTTTCAGTTTCAATACTACTGTATTTTTATCAGAACGGACACACAATAACTGCGAGTTGATTTATATTTGATAACGACGATTATATCACGAATCACATTTAAAAATTTGCTATATTTGACTTCCCAATATTTCATAAAAAAATACTTTAAAATCATCAAGATTGTGGAAAACGGGACTATACTGAAAAAAAAATCCGAAACGGGCTGCTGTTAAACAATATAACTCAAGAAGTTATATTAGGTCCTTACATATGAAATTGGCGTTTTGCCTTACTGGCAAATTTGATCTCAAATATCTTCTCTTTGCTGCGTTGCATTACTCAACCGACACAATAATGAAGGGATTTTAAATCGAATCATTACCTGTGATGAAAAGTGGATCCTGTACGATAATCGGAAGCGCTCATCGCATCTGAACCCTGCCGAACCAGCCAAACCATGCCCCAAGCGAAAATTGACTCCAAAAAAGTTACTTGTGAGCGTTTGGTGGACTGGTGCTGGTGTCGTTCACTACAGCTTTCTTAAATCTGGCCAGACGATTACGGTAGATGTCTATTGTCAGCAACTGCAAACCATGATGGAAAAGCTAGCTGCTAAATAACCAAGGCTGGTTAATCGCTCTAGGCCACTGCTGCTTCATGATAATGCTAGACCACACACTGCACAACAGACGGCTACCAAATTAGAGGAGCTTCAATTGGAATGTCTAAGACATCCACCGTACCCTCCGGACCTTGCCCCAACAGATTACCATTTTTTTCGAAATTTGGATAACTTCTTGCAAAGGAAAAAATTCAACTCCGATGGGGCAGTCCAAACCGCCTTCAAAGATTTTATTGATTCCCGTCCGAATGGTTTTTTTAGTAAAGGGATCGATGAACTACCTATGAGATGGCAAAAGTGCATAGATAGCAATGGTACATACTTTGATTAAATAAATATATTATAATAAAAAAAATCGGCTTTATGTTCCTCCCATACTAAACGCCAATTTCATATGTAAGGACCTAGTATACAAATTTTATATATATTAATCACTAACATACATAACTAACAAAAATGACGCTTCTATATTCCAAACAGACTAATCAGTTATCTCGGTTTCATCCACAACCGTATCGCTCCGCTCACTTTGATACAAGGGTTGCTCTTTTCCCGTCCACCCTTCCAAAAACAACCCCTATTAGTTGCCATCTTTTATACCGAACTAGCAATATTGTGTCCACCCGACCGCGAACGCGGCCCCGCGTGTGGAAACAGAAGCTTCACGAGACTTATTGAAACGCGACACATGATCCGTGCGTCTGATTATTTATAATAAATCGCGTGACAATACCCGCCGGGGACGTTAACATGAATAGCAATTAGCTGCCGAGGATAGAGCGCCGTATTTGTGATGTTATCGGTCGCGCCACTGGCTCAAAAGTTATTCGGCTTGTCAGCGTGGGATTATTAAAATATTCAGAATATTATCGTATCCTAGTGTAATGCATTGCAGTC
Organism: Agrypnia vestita; assembly: GCA_016648135.1. Taxonomy (NCBI): domain Eukaryota; kingdom Metazoa; phylum Arthropoda; class Insecta; order Trichoptera; family Phryganeidae; genus Agrypnia; species Agrypnia vestita. The sequence goes on along the minus strand of JADDOH010013266.1, from coordinate 2,994 downwards.
GATTGAATTTCATTATACAATAAAGTATATTGCTCTCAAATTCCGTAAAATAAATTGTAGATTTTCTCATTAGCGACATCTGTGGGGATTTAGGGGAATGAAAATGGCTTTGTACAGGCCGCATGGAAAGGCGATTACAACTCATATGTGAAAGCTTTCCACGCAATTTGAACATGTATACAACTTCCAAAAAATTAATAAGCATGGTATATTCTATCATGGGTGGAAATGGCGAATGTTACATTGTGAAAGTGATCACTTAAGCCAACCATAAAGATAGGTCATAAGTCCTATGTACACCCAAATGACTTCTATACCTACTTTCCCATAAGAAATACAGTTTTATCTCTGTGAGATATCTATAATATACATTATTAAAATAATTTTGCAGTGTTTCTATTTTAATGTTGAGGATGTTTTTTTTAGGTATGTCGATCTTTGCATGAAATAAAACACATAAAAAATCGTGGTAACGGTTGTAGTATCTATATTATGATCGCACTAAATCTGCATCAAGTAATACATTTTTTCCATTGCCAGTTTCAAATCAAATAGTATGCTTTTTTAAGAAATAACCTGTACCTACAGGTTATTTTTTAATGCTTCCAATATTATTTAAATCGATTTTTTTTTCTTAAGTCAATTTTTTTTTGTGAGCAATTATATTTTTGACGTTTAATTTTTAGGTTAGAATATAAACGGTTAGAAAAGTGTCAATCTCGGAATCATCCACAGCAATGGATCATCAATATTATTATTGCTCCAAAAACACAGTACGCAGTATTTTTGCTATTATCAGTTTAAAAAGGTAATGGGCAATAGCTAATCGCAGACACTAATAGCTGCGCAGCGACCAGTACAGCCGATAGCAAATTGCAGGCACCAATGGCCGCACAGCGGTCAATATAGACGCCCGCAGAGCCTAGCGTTAAGCAATCTTAATTATTAAATTAAAATTGTTTAACGCTAGCGTTAATAATTGAGCATTAATAAATGAACATTAATAAATTTCAAACTCTCTCTAATGGTGTACAAAAGTCTTCAAAGAAATGCACCACAATATTTGATGGACCTCTGTATCCCAGACAATATCGCTGGAAGGCGGCTCACACTGCGGTCAGCTAAATCGGAGGCACTCTGCAGGCTGGTAGTACCAAGGAGACCTGGAGCCATCAGCTGCCTCCAGTGTTGCAATCCAGCTCTCAAGAAGAGGCTCAAATCTCACTCCTTCAAGATTTACCATCTGTAAAGCACCCTTGAAGAGTCACTCACTCAAAAACGGGTCTATAAAAATGATCACAAACATATACATAAATATTAGATGTATAGCATTAAAAGATAATGTTATGCCATTAGTGTTTGTAAGTGGTGTTTATTGTGTGTTTATTTTAGAGATCTTTTTCGAATTGACAACACTTAACTGCTGAAGAGTCGTTTCGAACCAAAAAGACAACTAAACATACATGTGAATATATATATCATAAAATATATAGTTATATTTGAAAATTATATGAGCAATGAACAGCTGGAATGGAATTATTAAATAGCTTCATTTAGGATATAATTCTGACAGTATTTGATCAGAATTGACAAAATATACGTTATACATTATTTTTGTAGAACAGTTTTTTTCTAAACCAAACTTATCCAGAGATATTCTAAAAGTAATTTCAACATAAACCTAATTTATCGAATTTGACATTTTCTTCCGATGCCTAACGTCGAACTCTGTCGAATAAAATTAATAAATTTGAAATCAGAATATTTTTTTCATTTCAACTTCCTGATGCGCGTTTTCGTAGTCGCGTTCAAAAAGCCCACAAACTAGAGCAATTTTCTTCATTTTTAAAACATCGTACATTTGGTAATTTATTAATTGGTTTAAAAATTTATTTTATGTAATTTAAATAAAATATTTGTTTTGTCAATATATGGAACCTGAGGAATGAATTTTAAGATTATATATTTCTATACAAAAATGTGATAAAAAACGCAAGAGAAAATATGAGAAAAATTTGTTAAAATTTGCTCACTTTGTCGGACGACCGCCTTAGCATGATCACGCCTTTCGCGATAAAAAATTAAAATAAAACGTGCGAACGAAATAGCAAATTTATTATTTTTGTGGTGAAATACAAAGTTTATTTATCCTATTTAAGAATATTACTATTTATCCACATGAAGCAAGGTTTTTAACGAGCCTCCCATAAATCCCCATCATCATGTAACAACACATTAATTTCATATAACTCCCAATCCCGTTTAAATAATGGCTTAGTCCTAGTAGATTATGTCCCGGGCGGCACGCGGCGGTGCGTGCGGGCTGCGCGTGCCGGCTGCGCGGTATCGTATTTATTTAGTGAAAAATCAAAAGAAATTCGAGTCAATTAAGTAGGGGCAGCGACAATACCGACGGGGCTACTTAATTACGACAATTCAAAGAACGAATGCTACATTTAAATCATTTTGTGCGACGATTCGTTCGTTAAACTAGCTATTATAACGTATCGTACAGTCCTCACGTCTGGAATCAACTGGGTTATTCTCATAAATTCTGGAATCATCGAGAAAGCGATAACCTGTAAAAGGAATCACCCGACCATTGCGCAATCAGTTGTATCAGAGTAACTTGACAGCGACTTGTGGTGATTCTAGCGATAGTAAATCAAGAGTGTACCTACCGGTGGGCGAGAAGTTTTCAAATGCGGACCTGAGCAAATTAAATAACGTGCATCGGCATATGAGAGACAAGTTACTGGGTTCAATTTAAAAATGCAGCGAAGATAATTTGCGCGAATTAGGAAATTGGATAATTAGTTTGTGTTTACTGGGGTATTATGCCGTGTTGTTACGACCTTTCGGGCCGACGTTTCGGATCCCATTGCAGGGTCCATCATCAGGGCTGATGTGTTGTCTTGAATGTTGGTGTTGTGGTTAAGGATCAGCTTGCAATACCGTGCCGAAGTCATGATGTGTTTGTATTGTGTTGTATGT
>JADDOH010013265.1:0-79713 GCA_016648135.1 Agrypnia vestita | reverse complement strand
TATCACTAACACCGCAGCCTGCAGCTAACTCGGATGTGGTTGCGATGGATCCGCTTCCACAATAGCCTTCAATTCTTCATTATCAACTTTGGTCTCCGGCCGTCCACGGGGCTTGTTCTGCAGGTCGAAATTTCCAGAACGAAAACGTTGGAACCAAAAACGCACTGTGTTTTCTTTTGCGGCACCGTCGCCATACACATCATTAATCCTTCGAGCCGTTTCTGCAGCACTGGTGCCACGGTGGAACTCGTACTCGTAATAGCGCTATATTTCAAGTTTTTCATTTTGTAAACTGAGTGACGCAAAGAAAAAAACAATTGAGGAAAAACAAATGAATTATAATTTTCAAAACACAAATACATGAGTAAATAGCTGTATAAATTTGGATTTGGAATTCCTAACCAAAGAGAAGATATTTGAGATCAAATTTGCCAGTACGGCAAAACGCCAATTTCATATGTAAGGACCTAATATAATGGGTGCTTGTCCAACATTCTGTTGAACATTATTCGTCTTTTCAGAGTTGTTTTTAATTTTGAAAGCTAAGAAGAAAAAAACAAACCCATAAAAACCAAGTTTTTATAATTCTCCCTTTCTCATTTGTATTTGTTTCCAATTTATATTCTATCAACATATTCCTCTTGCTTTAAGTTCATGTGGAAAATCTATTCCATGTATATTATTATCCTTAAAACTTATAGAACATTGAAAATGTAATAATTGGTATGGTGGGGCACGGCGTCGGCGAAACCGTCTGGTCGGGCCCTTGGCTCGGGTCAGACTAGTTGAAGTCGCGCCTTCTCCACGCGTCAGGCTCCTTTCTCATTTTCTATGGTTTCCAATTTGAAAAAAACCATTAAAATTTCGAAAAATCAAAAATTATACTTTAATTAAATTATTTAAAAGAAAATTTGTTAGGTCATTTTTATCGTGCCTCGAGTCTGCCTGCAAAGTTTCAGCTCGATTGGATCACGGGAAAAGGGTTAAAAATCGATCCGACGTTTTTTCGGCAGACAAGCAGACGCTACGAGTTAAAAGAAAGGGAGTAAAAAGAGCATTGAAATGCGGTTTTTTACAATCGCTCATTTATGCGCCAAAGTCCACTTATCTCAATGATATAATAAACTGTAAATACGTCACAAGCGTGAAATCTTGGCAACTCAAAAGTAAGGTAATTGCCTTACTTGCATTCGTTATCGAACGGACCTTCTTTGTGATCGGGAGCGATGCTACGCCGAAAAAAAAGTCCCGGGGGAAAAGAAACAGAGTATCGTACACTATTGTAAGAATGAGTATGTTATTTTAGTCACCGTGACTTCAAATTACCCGATTTTTACGTGATTACTTGATTATGTGATTTGTTGTCTCCTTCAATGCAATATTTGCTACATATGAAAGTCGGCTAGTATGGGAGTAACGTGTCAATATTATAATGCGTCGAAGACATATCTGTTAATCTTCCAAAAGCTATGTAATAACTGGCTCTATTGACTTTAAATTTACGCACGTATTAGTTTAAACGTATTCAAACCCGAATACTCGCGTTATTTCGATATATTTACATCACAGATAACTATGTGATTATTCCGAAAAATAAATTATTGTTTATAATAATAGAATACACTAGCTGTGCTCGCGCGGCTTCGCACGCGTAGATTTTTAGAACACTGTTTGGATCGTCATAGAACTTTCGAGAACCTTCTAGAACATTCTCCTTCCAGAACTTTAAAGAAATTCGAATGTACAGGAACCTTCTAGACACACCGACACATTCCGCCACTCAGTTTAGAACCTTATAAAACTTTCGGGAATTTTCTAGAACCTTCTCCTTCCACAACTTTCTAGAGCAGGTTTTTCCGGAACCTTCTAGACTCACCGACACAGTCAGCGCGCCTATTTTGAAACAATCTGAAGCATTTGCGGCCTTCCCATAAGAAAACAATGTGCTAGAAAGCACATTTTTATCACCCACTCCCACCCACGCTTAGCCACCTTCACCAAACTGGCACATTTTTGATGTGACACCAAGGGCTATTTACCACCGTAACCACCAGGGGGTGGTAGTGTCTGGTCGTGTAGAAAACTTGGCGGATAGGGAAACACGGGTTTCTTTATATATATATATATATATATATTGATTTTGGTGTATATTGTTTAGTAGACCTTAGTCAACAGGCCTGAATCCATACGCCATTTTTTCCGACTAGTGAAATGTACCCAATCTGCTTCTGTGCTCCCTATAGTTATCGATGACGGTGACCAATCAAAATGCAATCAGCATTAAAACGCGGCACATGTTATAATGCTTAATTGCGTTCTTCTATTCTTTCAAACCGGTTTATTGAATAAAATGAAGAACGCGAAATAAAAGAAATTTACTCGAAAGAGAGGGTTGTATTTATGGATTCAATCTTCGCTGTCGTATTTTATTTGAAACGCGAATATTATTACTAATAATGTTAATTTTTATCTAGTATATCTGTTTTATGAATGTAAACTACTGACACTAAGGTAGCTTTGTTAAATTCACTTAAGCCACGTATTCACTAGGGGACAAATCGCGCAACATTCTGCGCGGCACGTCGCATTAACATCTACGCTCATGTTTCGGGGACAATGACGCGGTCATTTGACGTGTACAGTTGCCGGCAAACTTCTTGAAATTCTTTGGCGTAGTGGGGGAGTGCGCAGAAGACAAAATTTGGATCCCTTTGGTGGAATGGTACATGCGCAAACTTCCCCCTACTACGCCGTAAAATTTCAAGATGTTTGCCGGCTACTGTACACACCGGGACTCACATATCACTTGTCGCGGAAATGTCCCCCAAAAGGGTTATGATGATTAGTGCTGCGTATCTATTTATTTTAAAGAGTTTATCGAAACGTAAGAGCAGAAAAAGGTGGTGGGTGCGAAAGTATTTACTGCAAAGGAAAAGAAAGATGGATATTCTATGCGATCCATGTCCATCTTTGTCGCAAAATGGGGGAATATCCAAAATCAAATTAAAATCCAGCGGCCCTGCGCAAATTACATCCTCATTACATAAATATTCAATAAAAGATATTACCGTTTCCAACTATTAATCCATAATTCATAATTTATAATTACCCATCCGAAGGGGTCAAGATAAAACAAAATGGATTTAATAAACGTTATCTGTAGGTACCTACGCCATTTTGAAGAAATAAAACCAGAGCGACCAGGGAAAATATGCATGCAAAAAAGGCACATATATAAATAAACCAACGTTTGGCTTCGCTTACGGATAAAGTATGTGTTTAGGCTCACCACGGAAATATCATGTTCTACATTTTTACTTTGGTGTTATAATTAGAAATGGCATTTATTACGTCACGATATATAAATGCAGTGCATATAATAAATATAATTTTGTGGATTTGAATTGAAATTGAAAAATTTACACAGAACATTGCAATATTACAAACGTTTAATAAATTATTAGTTTTATTTTTTACGTCATTCGGCGACAACTTAAACGTGGTCAAAATAACTAAATCCAGATTACCAAAGGAGATACAGTCAAGAGCGTATCCAGCTTTGGCGCCAGGGGGGGTCACATAGTCGTGGTCAAGTCACAAGAAGTTATAATTTAGGGCTGGCTCCAGGACCTAGGTGTGCCAGGGGAGGGCATGACCCCCATGATCCCCCCTGGATCCGCCCTTGGATCCGCCCTTGGATACAGTAGTCCCTCGGTATCAAAGACCGCGAATACCGAGACGGCATTCACACAAAAATGTTTCGGAGAACTGTGTAGAAATGAAACACAGAAAAAACATTTTTTCTCTATATTTCTCTCTATAATTGAATAACTTTACGTATTAGAAGCAAAAACAAGGAATACAACAAAATAAAAACAAACAATAATCCAGTCGACTAAAAAAATTGGTGGCATGAAAACAATTTCAATATTTGTATGTTCCAATTTTAGGCATTCTGGAAATCGCCGCCACACTATTGCGACTTTATTTTGATACAAAAGTTTGCAAAAATTTCTAAAAAGGGAAAGATATTGAAAGATTTATCGTTAGCGAATACGCGAAACCACGAATAGCGAAACCGTTAATACCGAGAAATCACTGTAATATAACTTAGCTATCTCAGAACAAACATTCACATGGAGACCAGGACCGCTTCGAAGACTCCCTTAAAGCGGACCTTCAAACATTCAGAACGAACTCGCTGCAGGAAGCAAGTCTACCAGGAAGACGCCTAACACCACGACAACAGAATTGTGCAAACAGCAGGAAAAGACCCTAAGATAAGCAGGACGTGCAATCAGCATTGGCATCCAGGATCAGACTTTGCAGTCAACCGAGGACACACAGACAACTCGAGGACAGATTTAAGAAGATGGTGAGTTTTGTGTTTTCAGCCAATTTTTGTTGTGCGCACAACAAAAAAAAAACAAATATTTTTATTTTTCCATTAAGACTATTTTACTTAAGTACAATGAGGTATTTAAGTACAATAACTTTAATCATGATATACAGGGTGTCCCAAAAAAATATTCACGGTTTAATGCGTTAAAACTTTCTGAATTTTTTTTCTTTTCAGGGTGTTATTTATAGAAAATAATGAATGGACCAAGATTAACTTTTGAAAAAGAATTTTTTTTTAAATGCAATTGGAAGTAAAAAATATAGCAGAAGTACAAAGACAATATCGCAGGGATAAGGCAGATCCACCACCTATGTGACTTACAATTAATCGAATAAACGATAAGTTAAGATAACGAATGACCTGTTCAATCATAGACAAAGTAATGCGAAACATTGAAAAATTTGTAAGACGAACCTGTTGACGAATTTGTAAGAAAAACATATGTTTTATTCGTAAATATTATTTACAAGTGAGAAAATATACAAAAAAAAATCCAATGAATATACCTAAATTCATTCATATTAAAGGTGTAGAAAAATCCTGCTTCGGACATTGATCTGTTCCATGTAATATTGTTCAGCATAGCAGTAGCTCTTCCAACAGGCATAACCATTGGCAGGTTGGTACTGTATATTGGAATGTGAAACAATCCATGCTGACACTGTCTTAGGTAATTATCGGGAACATACAAACCAATGCTCCGCATAATTTCAGGATTATCGATCATACCGCGCAACAATCGATAAAAATGCGTAATCAGATACACATTCCTTCTAGTCTCTAAACTGTAGTAGCCAAGCATACCCTGGAGGAACTCGGTTTAGTTAAGCCAAGGATGCCCGTACTCTCTCATGTAGAGGATATCTATATACATGTTTTTATACTTTCTCTAGCATAAGTGATATACTTAAGCTCATGTGGCCCCCAAATCATCGAGCCACTCTCGAATCTACTTCGCACCAAGGAGTTGTAAAGAGCTCTCAGTACGCGGGTATTTTCGAAAACCCTGGCTGTATGCAGAACGAATCCTAACATTCTTAATGTATTACCACTGACCGCCTCTATGTGATCATGAAATGACATGTTGCTGTTAATGGCGAGATCCTTAACATTCGACGATTCGTGTCAGATTTTGATCGTTCAGATTTTGTACCATTGCTTTCATTTAGAAAAACCTAAACTTAGTGTTTTAAGTCACTTAGGGCAGGTTGTATCACCTTGGTTTAAGTAATCTTTCTTTCAAACTATCGATTATTGCGCTTTCCACCAATCGCACAAACAGAATCAAATCAATAAACGCTTACAAAAGTATGCGGTTATCGAGTCATAAAAAGGTAAAAAGAATATTAAATAATAATTCATTCAAACTATTAAAGCTTGAGTTCAAGATTTTCGGGTTAAATAGATTATTTCCAGTTTATAATACGTTATATACTTTGCGATTATCGAAGGGAAAATATATAATTAGGAAGTAATACACGCTGTAGGTAGAAAATTGCTACCTCGTCCACTCAATTTTATAGAGTAAAGGAAATTAACTAATGGTTCCGTATCTCGATGTACGATAATAACCAAAATTGATGAAAGCATTAAAAAAATAAAAAATAATAAACTCTTCTTTGTTATTTTTGTCGCGAGGAGGGATAACTTGATTGTTGGCGACGTGCGATCATTTTTATTTTATTTAAAATGTCATTTGACAAAATTTGGAAGTATTTCGACAGATTAATTACCGCAAACTCTTTTGACGAAGGGATGCAACCCATTATATCATTCATGACGTTTTGCGGTCTATCGCCTCTAAGATATGAATACACTAAAAAACCGAAAGCCATCACTTCTCGTCCACTGCTTTTGTACTCCATGTCACTGTTTATAACGTACTATACGTGTTGCATAAAGGTCTTAATAAGCGATGAAATATTGATAGAATTTTTCGGCACATCGCAACTGTTGCAGTTTTCTGATAAGCTAAGAATATTTTTTGGATTTCTCTGTCTGGCGTTCTTATTCTGCGAGGGAATATTTTTCATTAATAGATACGCCATGAATGTGTATTCTAATATAGAAGTCGACAGAGCCATGGTCAATCTTGGAGTACTGAAAGACTATCACACGCTGTATCGACAATCTTTGATTGTTGTCGTCACATCTCAAGTGTTTAACATTTTTTTTGTAGTTTTGTTCTACTGCATTTCATCGACGTGGTCGAGAAAACCATCATGGGAAATGATTGCCGCCTTGTTCATTCCCGAATATTATACGGAAATGTCCTTACTGCTGTACGGATATGCGGCTTTCTTGACCGCGAAGAATATCATTCTAATGAATGAACAATTGGCGATAATTTGTGATCCAAAACTATTGAAAGGAATGGACCACAGTTTCATTTTTAGTGACCGAGATGTGTGTGGCACGAAAGATTTGAACGCAGAAATTAAAAACAGAGCTATGGTTAAGAGGATTAATTTAATATGGATTGTATACGACCGTGTCTGTGATGGTACAGAGTGTTTACACGATGCGTTTTCATTAAAAATGTTAGCCATTGTGACGATGAGTTTTATTTCAATTGTGTTTAATTTATTCTACGTGATCAGTGTAGTGACGTCCCTATATTCGGGAAGTTATTTAGATTCCGATGTTTTGATGTCGGTACTATACTTTTCTCTGCATCAGACGGTGGTCTACATAATATTCATTGTCTTTTTGACATTCATGTGTGAACGATGCAAGATAAGGGTAAATATAATTTATCTCAATTAGTTTACTTCAGGCCGATTTCAGAATTAACCCACGTATATTGGGATATGAACATTGAACATACGTGATCAAAAAATGGTTAACATCATAAAATTAAATAACCAGGTCCTTTTTACAAATAGTTATCTTTTAAATTTATTTTCATGTTAAAAAGGTACTTTATTATTATTCATTTTCCATATATAACTTTTTAAGATTTTGATTATCTATTTTTAAATTTAATTTTGTTAGTATACATTTGTATTCTGACGAAGAGGCCATGGGCTCTGAAACATGTTGATTTTTTTCAATAAAAAAGTGGTGCAAACAAAGTTTATTTCTTTAAATTATAATGATAAAATTGATATAAAATATTGAAAATATTTATATGTGGGGTATCAAGCTAAAGGCAGCCATATAAAAAAATTAATGGAGTCATCGAGGATTATTCTATTATCAATGCACATCTATTTATTATCAATGCATATCTATTATTTATCAATGCACTGAATTCGAGATTTTATAGGAAACATAGCCTATACATTTATGAGAAACAAGAATTTAGAAGGCATAGGTACCACCTAAAATATATAATTTAGTAATTTAGTAATCCCCGGTGAAAGCAACATTTTTTTAAAATTATTTTTTAAAATTTTTATTATTAATTAAAACATTTTTTTAATTTTTTGGATATTGCTGCCTTTGTTACCCCACATTTAATGATTTAAATTCAACGGTGCTTACTTTTTTATTCCGTAAATTAATGTATCGGTTTATCGATATATTTTTTAATGTTTATACATTTTTCAATGAAAGTACATATCAAAAATGTATTTATTTTCAGACAAATGAAACCGTCATACTGGTAAACAAGTTATTAATGCAAGAACAATCAAAAGACGTCGGAGATGAGGTACATATTTATGAACAAAACAAAATATTTATTTCCTTCAAAATTATTTAACCATAGCTCTCAGGAGTCACCATTAATTAATTAGGAGAATGCTAAGAAGTCCCAAATAAGTGTAAACGGGACCCAAATTTTCATCTGTGTATAATTTATTTCTTGTGAGCCAAATGCGGTACGAAAGTGTGAGAAATTAGTGTTTGTAATTTCTGCGAATGCGCACATCACTCCAAGAAAATAATTTTTTAAAATGTTTTTTGTTCATAAAAAAATCACGAATATTTTTTTTTTTGTATTATTGCAGTTACTTCGTTTTTCCACTTACATGCTGCACCGTCGGCCCGCGTTCAGCATCGTGGGAATGTTTGATATCGACAATACGCTTTTATTCACCGTGAGTTTGGTTATTAATGTTATTAAAATTCTGAGATCCTTTATTTATAAAAACATATATTTCCAACGTAAAACATTAATAACCTCGCAGGACTATATTCCTGCCTTGATTACGAGTAGAAAATGTTCAAGCTATCATGACCTAATATCAATAATTATGGAGATATGCGACATCAAAGTTTGTATTTTTTTTCAATATTTCTGTCTTATATTTTGTAAAACGTTGGACTATCGTTACAGTAACTTATATCAAATATTAAAAATTCATTCCCTTAAATACAAGTCAAATAAAATAATAAAAACCTTCGAATTCCAATTGGAAAATATTCCAATTGGAAATTTTTCAGGGTTTTTATCATTTAATTTGCATTGAAACGAATGAATTTTTCGTAATCAATATAAGTTACTGTAATGATAGTCCAGCGTTTTACAAAAAAATAAGTCAGAAATATTGAGCAAAAATGCAAATTTTGATGTCGCATATCTCCATAACTATAGCATAGCTTGAACATTTTCGACCCGTAATCAAGGTAGGAATATAGTCCTGCGAGGTTATTAATGTTTTACAAATAACCCTGTATACCTGCTGATTCAAAACGTCTCACAGATTCGAGCTATTTGTATGGAAAGGGAGGTATGCAATCTGTGGGTGTTCATAGTATCTAAATATAATAATTTCGTTGTCTGTGTGTCTGTAATGTCCATTAATTGCTGAAATCGAACTTTAAGCAATTAGTGTGACACGCAGTTAGCACGCGGCTCAGGAAACACGCAAGGGTCGCCCCGCCAAATTACGTGGTCTTGAAATTTTTAATAATTATTTTATTAATTTTTAGTTTTATGTTTAAGCGAATAAATTAAAAAAATTTTAAAAATGTTTTTTTATTCATGAAGTTTCATCTTCAAAATCCTGCAATTATTAGGCGAGAATACAATTACTGTTTAGCCCTGTCTCCGTAAAAATTATTTGTTTTTATTATTTCAATTTTTTTATTCGTTATTCGTCGTGTCGTATATTCTTGATGTACTATTAGACACTCGTATTCTTCCAGTGTCAGTTTATAGTAAAGTTGTTTTTGAATCGGTAAGATTTTACACATTTTGAATAGGTTTTCAGGTTGGTCCTTACATGCTTCTTTTTGTTTTTTTATGAGCTATGCTTGGAATAATCCAAGACTATGGTCCCGTTGTTTATACAATGAAAATAAGTATTTCACTATATAATTTAATATCCTGTTAATTTAATCTAACTAAAACAATCGTATTCTAAATTAAACAAACCAAACCTAATAACCTAACCTATCCAAACCTAATAACCTAATCTAACCTCATATATTGCCTATGAAATGTCAAAATATGCAGTGCATTTTTCGGTACTTTAAAGTGTAATATCTTATTTAATACTTACTTTTTAAACGTAAATTATCTTTCATTTTGTTAATAGCACATTCAATAATATAGTGAAATAATCATTTTCGTTGTATATCCAATGGGACCATTATCTTGGATTTAGCAATTTCGAATGTGTTAAAATTGGTAATAATAATGGTCAATTAATTTTTGGTTAAAAAATCTTAGAATTGTGCGCCTGGAGCAAGTATTCTCAACATATATTTAATAAAGGAATATATTTCGAAAATTAGTCAATCAATCAAATCAAAACGAAAATAATTTAAGTTTATCATTTGCTATTGGCAAAATGTGAATTTTACTATAAGGAATGTTTCACAATATTATGTAATGTAGAATCGATCTCCATAATACAATCTCAATATTTTCTTATTCTCTTTTATAATGAAGATCTATGAATACAACCATAATACAGATATGTCAATATAAATAATAATTTTTCGTACCTTTAATAGATCAATTGCTGGTGCAGTGATTCCTTTTTCACTAAGAACTTGGAAATGCACAAACGAACGTTATTCTAACGCGACGCGACGACGTCCATAGAGATAATACTGAAGTCAAATGACGTGCAAACTACCTACACTGAAACCCACCGTTTTTTAAAATTTATATAGTCCTGCCTTTGTTTGTTTCTTTTTGAAGAACTTAATATTAGTCATTAGATATTAGGAATGAAAGTTGACTGAATACGATAGAAATGCGGTCACTAATATGCTTGTGTGGAAAATCTTTGGTCGATAGTGTGAGGAATGAACAAATTAGACAGGAATGCAATGCTGTCTGTAGTGTGGTAGATAGAATAAAGAAACGAGTGCTGAGATGGTTTGGTCATGTGGAACGTATGAACGAGGAAAGGATGGTTAAGAAAATATATGAGGCGAGTGTTTAAGGCAACAGGAATAGAGGACGTCCGCGAAAGGCCTGGCACGATCAGATACAACAAGTGTTTGAGGATGGCCCCGTCAAACCGTAGAACTTGTATAAGAAGATGTATGAATGTGGCCGAAGCAAAAGTGGTGTGCCAAGGTTAGAAGAGTGTGGCTTTCAATCCTCTCTGCCTACCCCTGCGGGGAAACGGCGTGATGTTAGTTATTTGTTCAAGGTTTTTTTTCATAGAACAAATTTATATTTTTGTATTTCATTACTTATTATTGCAATATTAATCTTATATGTTTTTTGGCTATATAATTTCATGTTTTCATTAAAATTTTGTTTGAACTTTATAAGTAGTTTGTCCCGTTTTCCTACTTTTTCAGATAATCGGGGCAACCACAACATATCTGATCATCCTCATGCAGTTCTCCGTGGCTCTCTGGGAAAATCCTGGAATCTTGAATGATGCACTTAATAAATCTAAAAATTCTTTATAAATTTATTCTGTATTTAAATTAATTAAGTTAATTAAATATTAAATAAAATCCCATGTCGTATCAAAATGGATATTAAAAAAAAGGGCAAAATACAGAATGAATGAATATGTTACTAAATAAAAGAGACTTATTTTGATTTTGGTAATTTTTGTATTGTTGTATTATATTGTTGATTTGTATTTGAGTTTATAAGATCTATTGTAATTAATTAATAAGAATGTATTTCTGGTAACTACAATTTATTGTATTATTATTATTATTATATTGATGCACCTACAGACAATTATCAATGTGATGTTTTGTGAGTCTGAGATGTAAAAAAAAAAAATTTAATAAATTTAAAATTAAAAAAAAAGAAAAAAAAATGGTGTTTGCTTATTCCCGATTAAATGATTAAAAAATTAAAATTTAATTGATTTTTACTATTCTTAGAGAGGCATAAGTAGGAAGAGGCCGAAACGTCAGTTTTTTCAATGTCAATGATATCAGTGATCTTACATCCTTGACATCAGAGATATTGACTATTTTTTGAAAATTTATCTAATAAATGTTATTGATTTTCACAATTGTACCCAAAACTGTCATTCTTTAGTAGTTTATTTGTCAAAGAATTATGTTATAGTCATTGGTAATGAATTATGAAAAAGATGCACTTTTAGTGTCATTAATATATATTTTCATCAGAACAATTATACTAACCTACTTATATATTTAACATTAATATCCTCCTCTTGTTTTGGATAAAATAAAAAAAATATTCAACTAAGTATTTCATCAACAATAGGAAAATGAATTTATTCAATTTAATATTTTTTTTTGCTTTATGTAAAATATTATTTTTCTGGAGTATTTTGATGTTTCTTTTATTTCGTTTTATAAAATTTATTAAGTATACAGGGTATCTCATAGCTGGTAGCAAAAACTTTACAGGTGGTTTCCTGCCACGATTATGTGTCGAAAATATTCAAGCAACCATAAACTAATAGTTATATATCAAAGTTTGCATTTTTTTAAATATTTCTGACTTATTTTTTGCAAACTATTCTTTAAGGGGGGGGGGGGGGGGGTAAGGTTTTTAACTTTTTTTTTGCATTTTATTTTTAATTTTTTTAAATGAATGTATAACATCGCAAGAATATTGTGTCAAAATTTCAAGTCAATCGGAGCAAAATTGACGAAATTATGAACATTTGAGCGATACTCAGACTGATTTTCTATACCTGCTAGGGCAGGTAAGAGACGCGCTCACCTGAGGATTACCGGACGTGCTAGTGTATTGGAAGAGTTTTGCGTAGACAAGGACAAAAAGATGCTGATGATGAAAGCCCTTTGCTGTATGAAAATAGCATCGACGATTATGTGTAAGTATAATAAGTGTTGAATTTTACAGTGTGCAAAACTTTAAAGCGTTTTCCCCACATCTCACGTTTTCAAAGTCGGTGTCCATCATAACTTCAAAACTACTGCACCCATCCTTTTGAAATTTTGAACACTATTTCTGAACATAATTTACGAGGTAACGCTGGAGACTTTTTTAAAATTTGTTATGAATTTTTATTTTTTTATAACAAATTAGTCGATATTTTTCGCAAAAAATCGCGTTTTTCCCTTCAAAGTGTTCTACTTTTTTCCGAGACACGTCCGAATAATTGCTGCCATTGCCGTATTTTTTAATATTTCTTCTTGAAAATTTTACACAATATTCTTCAAATGTCATAATTTAATGTACCATTGGTTTTAATAAAGAGATTTTAACTGTGTTGTCACAAAAAAATTCACAAAAACATGCCTTTTTTGGTACGAATTAACCTTACCCCCCCCTTAATACAATTGAAACAACAACAAATAACAAGTCGGAAAAATTATAAAAAAATAAAATATTAAAAATTTAATATTGATTTCATTTAATTAGAATTTTTTATATTCGATATAAGTTACGGTAATGATAGTTCATCTTTTAAAAAAATTAGTAGAAACATTGAAAAAAATTCAAACTTTGATATTGCATATTTCCATAACCGGTCAAGGTTGAAAAAAATAATTTTTGACTCATTATCAAGATAGGAATCCACCTGCAAAGTTTTTGCTTCTAGCTATGAGACACCTGTGTGATAAATATTATATATAACCATTCACGGAATCAAAGAAAAAAGTGAGAAAGAAGAGAGTTATCGCTCATCTGATGAGTTATCTCAATTTACGCGTGCGGCGTTTTAAAATTTTGTCTCTAACGACATCGCTCATATTAAGACTCTATTAGATAACTGTTCTTTGGACACAAATGTAAAATAGGAGAAATGCACTTTTTGCTGAGAATCCCGCTGAGTAATCCTGAGTAACTCGCCACCCCGAAAGATGTGGGTTTTAATTAACCGCATCAGGCGCGCCCTCGGATGCTGTGTGCATGTGGGGACTCGGAACTGTTTGAGTGCACTTAACAGATAAGGCAAGAACCATGTTGTTCATGCATTCACCCCATGGCAGTGGCAAAACCCAAGGTCCTAACCGGATTAGCAGACTTAAGACCTATGTTTGAAACGTAAGAACGAAAACTGCTACTACTAATTAAAGGGTCAAGGTTATTATTACGGTCGTTAGACATATTTAACTGTAAATAGTTACGGAGAAGTCGTTGAAAATATGCAAAAAAAAAAACCTTACAGAAAACCAGGAATATTTCAAACTTATGAGAAATGGAAACCAATTTATAATGCCTAAATGTAAAACAACCCAAATGCAGCATCACTATGTTTATAAAGCCATTAAATACTATAATAACTTACCTATCGAGATACGATGCATCAGTAACCTCTCAGAGCAAATCAAAAAAATCAAAATTTTCCTAAAATCAAACTTAAAGTCATAAATTATTTAAACCTATAGCTTTTTTCAAAATAACTCCAATACTTTCATTATCAGTTTATCTTTTTTACCGTATTTATAAATAACTCGTATATACTACCTATATTATAATAAGATAAAAGAACTGTGCCTCCCTAAAGAGCTTCTCTTCACTGAGGAGGTCTATATGACTATAAAGTATTAAAAAAAATGTTAATCTGATATGTAAATATATAAGAACTGTATTTGTACTATATATTAAATAAATAAAAAAATGTAAAAATATGTAACTAAATAATTAATTAAAGTGTTTTATGAGTTCAGATTATTGTCAAGAAAATGGATGGTGGGTAGCAGTGACAGGGTGATGAGAGGGTGTCTGCAAGAATATCAGCATCAATATTAAGGTCAGCACAATGTGTAGGTATTGTATGTACGACACATTCTTTTGATCTCGACACAAAATAAATAGAATCTCTAGATTTGATCTACTGAGGGCAAGTCCAGCCAAGAAGAGACCTTCAATATTTCGTGGTAGTAACATAATAGATTGGTAACACGAATATTGATCCTGGTCGGTAGATTTTAATTTTAGATTGTCCGTTGCCTCTCACACACAAAGCTCAACTAGAAAGTCATAACCGTTTGGCTTTAAAAAATTAACAATATATTTTTAATCATGTTTTTAATCTATTTTTACTTCCTTTCCCGTGGCGTCTGCTTGCTTGCCGGCTTGCCGGGTGAAAAAACTTTGGATCAATTTTTAACCCTTTTCCCGTGATCCAATCGAGTTGAAACTTGGCAAGTAGACTCGTGGCGACGATCAAGAAGATCTATCAAATTTTCGTTAAAAAAAAAAAATAATTATAAAAAAATTTTTAGAATTTAAATTGGTATTTTCAAATTGGATTCATTAGAAAAGTTTGATTACTAGCATAGCGGCCCGATAACGTCGCGGAATATTTTCTAAATTTGAATTACTCCGTCGGTATACATAATAGGTACTTCACTACGAATTTCGAAAATCTAAATTGACTGACAAATGTTTTTAGAATTTAATTTAAGTGTCTTATCAAAGCTCAAAACATCTGACATTTTAGAAATATATTAAATTCCTGTAAGTTTAGTGTTATGTTATATGTTTTAATTCGTCTTTAATTGTTGTTATATTTTACAAAAAAAGGGAGTATAATAAGAACTTGGTTTTTATGGGTTAGTTTTTTACACATTAACACCTCTTAAAACCAACCATACCCCATCTGTGCATAAACATTGAAGTTGTTGTCGCCTACCGCCAGTCTCGATTATTTACCCTATAATCTGGACTTTGCTCTGAGCGATTTTCCTCGTTTGAATCGAGGTTTGTGTATTTGCTGTGTGTGTGTGTGTGTGTATACAGTGTGTCACAGAGATAGTCCACAATACTTTACAGGTAGATTCCTGCTTTAATCATGATTCGTAAATGTTCAAGTGACCATGACCGAATATCAATATAAAACGTCTATTGATATTATGGAGATATGCGCCATTAAAATTAGCATTTTTTTCCAATATTTTTGACTTATTTTTAGAAAACCTTGGAGTATCATTACAGTAACTTGTATTTAATATGAAAAATTCATACCCTTTAATACAAGTCAAATAAAATGATAAAAACTTCCAATTCAATTTTTAAAGATTTTTTATTATTTTATTTAACTTTTTTGAAACTAATGAATTTTTCGTAATCTATGTATGTTACTGTAATGAATAAAATAAGTATAAAATAAAGTAAAAAATAAGTCAGAAATATTGAAAAAAAAAGCAAACTTTGTTATTGCGTATCTCCATTTTGATCATGGTTGCTTGAACATTTTCTACTCATAATCACGGCAGAAATCCACCTGTAAAGTATTGTGGACCAACTCTCATAATAATATATGATAAATGCTTAATTGTAGGAGATGATTATGTGGAAAAATGGTAGTATTAAAATTGAATTATGAAGCATTATGAATATTATTAATATTTAAAGCATTAACTTTATGGTTAGACATTATAACAGAATGTTAGTGAACTTAGTAAAAACCACTACCAGATTTAGGGTCTACCGGTTTCGAGACGTACCCGTCTCTTCGTCAGGACCAACACTACACTACTATATTCACAACACTATACACCCCAACATAGTATTGTTAAACTTTCACCAATATTGATCACATGCGTGTTAATCTTGTCAGAGACAAACATGCACTGATTAGCCTTCTGAACAATTCAGGAATCTACCGGGAGATTGGATCACGGAAAAAGGGTTAAAAATCGATTCAAAGTTTTTTCAGCACACAAGCAGACGCTACGAGTTAAAAGAAAGGGAGTAAATAAATGATTTGCTCGATAATTCTAAAATTAGATTTTTGGTGTATTGGTCAAGAATAAAAAAAAGTAAAATAGCTATTCGTCAACTGTGTTTTATTTATTATTAATGCATCTATGGAGTTTATATTTTTATAATTATTTATTTTATATTTCACATTAAATAGGGAATTGGGGGCAGGCAGGAAAAAAACGCAGTAGAAAATTATCTTCAATGAAAATTTATTAAGAGTTCATGTAATTAAAATTGTATACCTATAATAAATATTTATGAAATGGTCATTGCTATACAGGGTATCTCGATGTCAAGCCGAAATCGGGTGACGGGCCAAGTCATAACAGTTATCAGAAAAATATTTTTAAAAATCTAAGTCATGTGTTTTAAAAATTATAAGCATTTAAAAAAAATCAAAAAATCTATACCCTGTAACGGCATTTTCACTCCTGTTGCTACAAATCTTTATTTTTCTTCATTTTTTATTATTATTATGTAATCCTTAATAATGCTTCTGTGAACTTTTTTATAGAATTCAAAGGCAACTGCTCCAGCTTGGAAGAAAATGTCACCTTTTGACCAAACCAAGTATTCAAAATCAATACTTTGCCCAGTTTTAACTGACTGTTTTTTTTTTTTTTAATATTTACTGATAACTATTATGACTTGGCCTATCACCCGATTTCGGCTTGACGTCGAGATACGGGACAACCTGTCAACAATATAATACTAATAAATTATACAGAAATACCCAGTCGTTTCTACTAAGAAAAGTAAAATTGAGCCAAAATAATTAAATATGTCGTCACCGATCCAGCTATCTGCAAATGAAATGATTTATAAATTAATTTTAATAAAATATTTTTAATATAATTTAAAAGAATATACTTTTTTTCACCATTAATTTGTTGTACCATCAAGGTATAACTTATATTAAAAATCAAAAATCGAAGTATAGACATTAACAAAATAAAAATTAAATATGTGGGAGATGAATAAATAATTAAGTATTAATATAAAAATACATTTAAAATATAACTATAATCCTGTATTATTTGGGTGCAAAATTTGTATTTCCTTATTTATATAAAATGATGAATGATCTATTATTTTCAAAAGTTGATCAGAAAATCTAGAATAATTATTGTAAATCTACTCTTGTTAATTATATTAATTATATTACCACAAAACCATTTTGCACTTTAATTCTGCATTTGTTATGCATCACGTAAATAATAATAATAATATGGCAAGATGAAATGAGAGCAAATCGCACTGGTGGTGTTAGTAATGTATAACTATTTATTTTTTAACGTTTTTTTTTAATATTTTACTCCAAAGTCAAATAACATGCATTTAGATGGCGAAAGACCTGACACGATCACATACTAAAAATTATTTGAAGATGACCCTGTTAAAAGCCTCAACAATCGTAGAGCTTGCATGAGAAGATGTATGAATGTAATCGAAGAAAAAGTGGTGTGCCAAGATAGAAGAATATGGCGTACTATCCTCTCTGCCTACCTCTGTACGTAGTTAGTAGATGGATCGTTTATATTTAAGTGAGAAATCCATGTCAGGAGGTAACCAGAGAATAAAATGAAATATCATATTGAATAGAGTGAGACATTTTGAATCTAAAGCCATGGTTAAGGCGCGAATATGACAGTAACCCACGAAACTGCGTTGTTCGAGTTTTAAAACAAAAGGTTTTGCATTATTCTGAGTGAAATATAGAAATAAAAATGTACTGAAATCATTGTAAATCATAATTTATAGAAACAAACTTTGTTTACACCACTTTTTTATTGAAAAAAATCAACATGTTTCAGAGCCCATGGCACCTTCGTCAGGATACAAATGTATACTAACAAAATTAAATTTAAAAATCGAAGCATAGATAATCAAAATATCAAATAATCAAATGTGCTAGAATTTGCTAGAACGGCAGTCTTAGCTGGGTATATTTTAAGGGAAGTGACTCGATAAGTTCGTGATCGTATGGGTAACCATTGATGGTTAATTTTTCTTGTAAGTGCTACGCAAAACATATTCATTGATTATATTGCGCTTAAAATTTCGTGTCTGAGTATAGTTTTATAAATAAATGAATATCGACAGATATTGTATTATCAACGGTCGTGGCAAGCTAAATCATGCTGGCCAGTTTTTTCAACTTCTATATTTACTTTTTAAAGTAAGCCATGATATAAAGCGCTTTAAAAATAAAATCCCTCAAAATTAATACACGGTCCTATATTATATTTACAAATAAGCAAAAAAAAAATTAAATTAAAAAACAAATAAAATACAAAAAAAAGTTTTAGATTTTTAGACACAACTTAGATTACCAACCGTGAAGAGTAGAGTGTTGTCTAATTTAAATAATCCGAGAGCAATGAATTCAGGGTGCCGATGCAGCATGTGGGTCGAGAATTGGTGGAGCTGAAAAACAAGGTAACCTTTAAACAAGCGTAAGTCATATCGGCTGAAATTAAACTTTACATGAGAGCAATATCTTGAAATTTGCAAAAAAACATCACTACCTCTGCAAATACGTCGTGAAATAGCAGATTTAATTTTCTTGCTAAAAATATCCTCAGGTTTAATAGATTGCCTTGATTTATTTATTATCCAAGCTCTTGATCAATGTTCTTCCTAAAGTTTTAAGAATAAACCCTCTTATTTTAACTCCCCTTGCTTTTATTAACTACATGCAAAATTCATACTTATGCGAATTTGCAACAAATTTAATGTACTCACAAAAAAGTATAATTTAGACTTATTTTAAAATGCATTATGAAAAGGTTATTTTTCGGGAACTTCGCGGATTTGTAAAAATATTTTATTTTTGTGCTATAACTGGGATAACCATTCTCAAGCTGGTCTCTCTGACAGTTGAGAGATAATGAGTTATCTCTCAACTATCAGAGAGACCAGCTTGAGAATGGTTATCCAAGTGTAACCGAAACATAGCACAAAAAAAAATATTTTTACAAATCCGCGAAGTTCGCGAAAAATAATCTTTTCATAATGCATATACCTCTTCGCGAAAACTTCTATTTAAACATATATATATAGTTATATATAGTCATCAATATACTATATCGTACATATGTACACCACGCAAATACGATATTTTGACACTACCAGTGAAAACCAGTAATTGGCTTTTATGTTTCCCATGGTTTTCCCAATTGGTTTTCCAAATAAATATAAATAAATAAATATTAGTTAGTAAGGCATGACTCCTCCCTCATAACAAATATAATTCTCTTTATTTTTGTAATTTTAGACGTAGCTAGAATTCTGCATTAATAAAAATGGAGGAGCGTGTACTCATGAACGCGCGGTAGAAATTATACGTGATTGTGATTCTGTACAGAAAAGTGGATTGCTCTTAAAATGGATAATAAATGTTAATCAATTAATAAATGAAACTTACAAATAAGGTCGATATATTCACTGAAATATACAAGGCCACTATAGCATAATTGGATAACGCGCCTGCCCCAGAAAGGAGGAGATCCGTGGTTCGAATTCCGATAGCAGCCAAATATTTTTTCGTGGATTTGATTTTTCTGTATGTCTTTCTAATTGATAAATTAATTTGGTTTTAAATCATAAATCTTCACATAATCTAATATCCATATATAGAAGTTAAGGCATCATATTCCTGCTGCAAGGTATGTTTATAAATAGTAAAAATTAATTTTAAATAGTATTTTTTTACGTTACCTCTGGTAACGCTCCGTAAAAATAATATTCCGTTGCTTGGGAAAAATATAGCATTTCTATTAATCAACAAATTGTAAGTTATTTTGTATCCCATAGCAACGATGGATTATAATTATTAAATGCATATATGTAACTAGCTATTAGTACCCGGCGTTGCACGGGTTAAGGATTAAGTTGAAAATCAAATTGTGGGGGGAAACAAAGGTTTGATTCGAACGGTATATCAGGAGGAGGAGAAAAGGTGAAAGGGGAGGGAGGAAATATAGCCTATGTTACCCGCCGAGACCTAAAGAATAAGTTTCCAAATTTTGAGTCTGATCGGTCAAACGGTATAGATTTGCATCGAAAATATACCAGAAGGAGGGGAAGGGGTAAAGGAGGAGAGGATAAATGTAGCCTATGTTACCCGCCGAGACCTAAAGAATAAGTTTTAAAATTTTGAGTCTGATCGGTCAAACGGTACAGATTTGTATTATTTATTGAATTGGCGTTAACTTTGTGGAATGACATTATAATTATATATAAATGAATAGATTACTTGTCTAAGACCACTAATGAGTTTAAGATGATTACACAACTAGTTTCGACAACTACCGATGTTGTCGTCGGTAGTTGTCGAAACTAGTTGTGTAATCATCTTAAACTCATTAGTGGTCTTAGACAAGTAATCTATTCATTTGTATATAAGGTACAGATTTGCATCGAAAATATGTCAGGGAGAGGGGAAGGGATTGTAGATTATTTAAAAATTTATACAAGCAAATAAGATTGAATGTTTTGAGTCTCGTGTTAAGGTTTCTAAATCGTTTGTTTTTGAAGTAGTTGCTTAATCATGATGATAATATATATATTCTTATTCTTCTTCTTCATGTGCCCTGTCGGGTCCCCCCGATGTCGGCGATCATCTGGGAGAAAGTTCCCTGTCCAGGGCAGTGTGGAACAGCTCTTCCACGCTTCTTATCCCGGTCCACTCTCGGATGTTTCGAAGCCAGGAATGCCGCCTTCTTCCGACCCCTCTGCGACCCTCAATCTTCCCCTTTATGACGAGCTGAAGGATGGAGTATTTTTCATCTCTCATTATATGACCAAAATAGAAAATTTTGCCTTTGATCCAAAGTTTTTTTTGACGGCAAGCAAGTAAGCAGACGCCACGAGTTAATATTTATATTACTTTTTTTTTACTCCCTTTAGGGAGTAAAAATCGATTCGTTTTGGACAACTTCTTTGAAAAAACCCAAGCGTGAGTGGTTAAGGAACTTACGGTGCATTAGTTGTTCTAAAAATTTCGTTGTGCAGCAGAGTACCGAAGCAACGAAGAAAGTTGTGGCTGTCTTCGGCGTTAGTTGAAACAAAGTCAAGCCCACTAATTCGAGAGCTTACAGAAAAGTAAGAAGTTAGTCATCCAACAGTTCTCAACCTTTAAGACAAATAGGAAAGTCAAAAAAACTTGACGAATGACGTCTCACCAGACATCGCTAATAGATTATCACTTGTTGGTAAAAACGTATCCATTCCAATGGTGCTTGTTGTTGCCAGTTAACAATTAATCAGGAAAATAAATTAATAAAATAATATTAGTTAGCGAGTTCACACACTTCGGTGAAGTATTTATATTATATTTATTATTTATTATATATTTTTTAAAATTCAACTGACCTTGTTCAGAATAATCATGTTTCGTTCTTTTATCATCATTTTGTTAATCAATGTAGCTGTTTTTGTGGCCTGAAATATGACAATAATTATTTATTTATTTCTTTACTTTTTTACGCCCATTACAGGATTTTACATAAAAAAATAATACATAAAATCAAAAAGTATATACATTAAACAATATCGTAAATAGACAGTAAAATATAAAATATATTAATATAAAGTACATGTATAAAAAGCAGTAAAAGGTATAGGCAGTGAAAGTATCAGGTATAAGCATTAAAATATTTATATATAAAAATAAAAAATAAAAATAAATTTAATATATATAATATGGAGCAGTAATGTGTATAAAAAATATATATAACACATTATTTTACATTACATATTATATATTATTATACATGTATATGTTCTCTACTCTGTTATATTGATTATTATGTAGATATAAAAAATATAAAATGTTACGTAGAGAAACAAAACAATTGATGTAGGTGTAGAACATTAAGGTAATATGGAACACAAATACGATTTTAAGACATGCATAACAAACAATATCAAAACTTAATTTTTTCCACCCAAGAAAATGAAGCGCATGAGGTGTTCTTTGATGAAAATATATAGGGGATATTCATGCACACGCGTGAATTTTTTTCCGTCCACAGAAAGCGTTGGTCGCTGACAGACAGCCTCTGAGTGAAGAGGTTCAGATGCAGTGCCCTATTTGGATTGTCAATTTGACAATCCAAATAGGGCACTGCAGAGACATTGCGTTTAATTTTGCCAAAAGCTTGGCGATACGCAAATGGACATCATTCGCAAGATCTATCAGACTTTCGGGGACTGTGTTATGAGCATCTCACAAACAAAGTAGTGGTACAACTGCTTCAAAGATGGTCGCATATCAGAGGGCAGCGAACCGGTAGGCCCTCAACAAAGTGATTGACCGAGTGCAGGATCGTCGTATCACAGTCCAAGAACTTGCGAACGAGAAGGGGTAAGAATTGGATCGGCACCGTCAATTTTGACCGAGGATTTAGGCTTGAAGAGAGTATCAAACGACCGGACACGAATGCAGCGACAAATGCCAGCTTCTTCAAGATAATGCACCCGCCCATTGTTCACATCTGATTCGCGTTTTTTTGGTCAAAAATAGCATTCCCTTTTGCCAGACTCCTCACTCTTCAGACATGGCTCCGTGGGTTTTTTCTAAGTTAAAAATGCCACTGAAAGAGACCAGATTTGATTTCAGATGACAGAGATGACATTATGCGGAATGCGACGGCCCAGCTGAACACTAATACAAAAGATGCGTTCCAGAAGTATTTCCAACAATGGCATGTATGTATATAGTTTATGAATATAAGATGAAATTTAGATCCGTAACAGGAATCTTGTGTGATCCGAAAATCCCTATTAAACTCAAAGGAAAGATATACCAGACTATTGTTAGACCCGCGCTAATGTATGGCTCCGGATGCTGGACTTTGTACATACAACTTCTACTCTAGGCAAACTCAAAACAGCAGAAATGCGAATGCTTAGATTGTGTGCAGGAGTAACACTGAAATATAGGATTAAAAGTTCACGCATTTATAGTAGGTAGCCTGGGTGTCATGGACATAAACAATAAGCTGGAGGAACGACAGTTGAGATGGTATGGGTACAAGACGGAGACCACCAGACCACACGGTGACCACAGACAATGTTTATGAAGCTTCATCGACAGTCCAGAGGAAGACCAAAGAACCCCTCGATGACTCAATACTCCAAAATACTACAGAGAAATGGCCTGGATGAAAGCGATACCCAGAACCGAAGAAGATACAGCCTGAGAACGAGAAGAACCGATCCCAATAGCCTACCTTGGCAATAATTTGGGGCAGTGAAAGAAAGAAGATATAGTTTATGTATAAATGTGTTTCTGTTAATCTAGAGTTCAATATTTATTGAATACAGTAGTACCTATGTACTTTGTACTAGCACAAAACTTACATAGTTTCACGAAAATATGACATTCGAATGTACTTGGATATGTAAGTATTGAGAGAATATAGTTAACCCATTTTTCAATGCTATGGCATTACACAATGTGGACAATGTAAAACAAAATTATGTAATATTGCTGCAGTAGTTATCTAATCTTAGCGTTTCACGTTTCCTTGGTGATCTTATACTTGGACGAAGCTTTATTCGAGTAACTGAGAAGTAGAAGTAGAAGAAGTATCTTTGACTAGATTATTTAAAATATCATACAAGCAAATAAGATTGTTTTGGGTCTCGTGTTTAGGTTTCTTAATCGACTGTTTTTGAAGTAGTTGCTTAATCATGAAGATAGTATATATATTCTTATAAATTATATGATTTAGTCAATTTTAATATTTGTATTACAATATTAATTGCGCTACTTACGTGGGTTTGAAAGATTTGGATCAAAACTATATTGATGAATATGTTCAGGAAGTGAATTGAGCTCTGGCCGATGGAGTAATATAGAAAGAAGTTGGACATCTCGTTACTTTCCCCATTCGCCATCCAACCCATCGCGCTCAGAACGATGAACAGGTTGAAGACCACGCTTATAAAGGATACTCCGAATATAATAACTATCCTCGACAAGTGAGTCTCATTTAAGGAAGCAATGTAATCGCACACTTTATCATAAATTGTCCAATACACTGTCAGCCTCTGCGAAACCATCTCGTCTCTTGCAGAGGATTCCGTCAATACTTTTACAAACACCTCTTGTCTCAACAATGCTGGTTCAGCAATTAAAAACAATCCTTTTGCGTCATCTTCGGTTAGTTGAAGATTTTTGAGAATGAGTTCCAATTCAGCATTTAAAATCTGGATATTCACCCTTCCTAAGCCGACCAGCGAAGAATATTGTGTCAATAATGTAGTGTAAATGAATCCCGGTATAAACATGATGAAATGAACAAAGGAAAATGTTAATTTACTACTCCACGAACTCATCAAAATAAAACTGTAAATCACTTGAGACAGGTATATAATGTTCTGCGCGACAGCACCGCCCAGGATCCTTAGTTTGATTCTGGAGTTACTTTTAGTTAGACCGAGGCACATCCAGATGTCGTCTATTTCCGAGAGGATGGCCAGATATCCGGGGTAGTCCTTGACCTCCAAGAAAATTATTCGCGAGTAAATTACAAATATTGCGAGGAAGTTTGTGTACATCCTGAATTTGTCACCGTATTTTAAAAGCGTGGACCCTCCAATCATTTCCATAGCTGTTTTTTCTGACAAAGTAAGCACGTGAGTCAAGGACCACACGAAGAAGAAGCAACCGAAGATAAAGTAGATGAGAAAGAGCTTTGCGATTCTCATTTCGTAACCATCTCCGTTCTTCTTCTCGACCAATTTGAAAGGTATTCCGATGATGCGTTGTAGAAAAATCATTGGTTGAACAGCTTCCATTATATTGTCAGCTTTGAACATCCTTTCTAAATAGTTTTCCATACTCGAGATTATTCTTTCCACCTTACTATCCTATGACATACACAGTCTGCAAAGGTATCTTCTTTGATTGACAAATAATTTTTTCAAAAGGATTGCCAAAACAAATTCCGAGTTAATTTTTTTTACGAGAATAATGTAGGTACCTATTCTACGATCCCCTCTCGATGACGGAAACTGAATAGCGACGTTGTATAATAAAATATAGTACCCGTAATTAAATATTCAATGTCCGAATAAAAAAAAATTAATTAGAAAACCAAGAATATTTCCATGATGACTTGTTTTCAAATTATTTCTAATTACTAATGATTGGTCGTCATCGCAAATTGGTCATCATCGCAATTATCGCAAATGACTATGAGCAATGTAATCGTTATTTGGTACGACCTTTTTTCTAGCGGGAGTGGTCTAGATTACTCGATGATTGTGGAAAAACTTATTATTATAAACTTTCAGTAATTAGGCACCTCGCGCTAAACAAAATTGTGTAAATCGAATACAAAAAACAATAGGATTAATTTTAATTATTTTTAAACATATGCAGATATCGTTAATCGCAGCGACATCTATGTTTATTTGGGTGGTTTGGAGATGGTTAGGAGCAGTTGCTTTTTTGGGTCACCACCGTCATGCGACAGAAAAGCTCCAAGGGAGTAGAATATTTGATGATTTAGTATCTCGATAAAACAAGTACAAAATATACATGAGTATGATTATACAGACAATGATAGGTACTCTAAGGGCCATAGCCACCGGCCACCCGGAGGTCTACGAAACTACGAAGGACTGACATGCTCGCCTAGGGCGTGTGCCTCTTTTCATATAATTTACGAACGAAGGAGTCTTCTATGTGAGTGTGAAGAAATCGTCCGAAATGCTGATGGTGCAATGATCTGTCGGCCGCGCGTGTCTTGCTCGTGCCTCTATTTGCTTATATGGCATTCCTTGCTACTTTGTGTGTATGTGTGTCCTAGATTGGTGGTTTTCTGCATTGTGGTATGAATTCCACATATACTATGTCATTGGAATTACTTATTTTCGACCAAAGATGGCTATAGCATAGTTCCGTCAAATATTTGAAAGAAGACATAAAGAACATAAATATATGTAACTCTAAAAAAATTGTTCGTACGGTGGAATTGTGTAAATTGACCACTTAAGTCAGCTAATATAGGTCATAAGCTCTGTAGACACCATATAAAGAATTTCATACATGTTTTCCATTTATACAAATTTGTCCCTGTGAGACTTCTGTAATCCAGCGATGTAATCAAATATAATAATTTTGTTGTCTGTTTCGTTCCGTCCATCCGTCTGTTTGTCGTAAAGTCCGTAAATTACTGGAATTAAAACATTAGATAATTAGAGTGAGACACGCAATCAGCGCGCGGCATGTGTTGCGGGATCACGCAAGGCAAGCCATTATTCTTATTTCCGTGATTTTTCACACGTGTACAGCTAGTAAAGTAAGAACAATGTTTTAATGATGATGTAATGAAAATAATGATATTGTAAGAAAAAATACGCAATAAATGATTTCTATTAGAGGATAAAAATATTGTCACGGGGTCGCAGCTGAGGGAGGCAAATGAAATAAATTCATGGAAGCGCAAAGGGATGATATTCTGCCCTGGACATTGTCCACATAACCTATGAACGAGGAAAGCTGACCCCAACAGTTGACGACGACTGTGAGTTGGGATGAAGGCAGAGAGAAGAAGTAAAATGATAAGAGAATGAATGAAAAATGCCAAAATTAATTGCCTCTAATTCATAAATACCAGTGTTGTAACAGAGCCCTTTTAGCGGAGTTGGAGGTGGAAATTTTTGTTGCCTGACAAGCCGGTATTACAAGCCTCAATATGATATTCCAAATAAATATATTTTTTTCGTTTAAAAAAGGTTACTTACTTACTAGAAAAATTTCTTTTGTGTTCATTTTTTGCATCGTAACAACAAACATATTTTTTGCGCACATTCTTTTGAATGCGATCTAGCTATAACAATTTTATTTTTCATTTAATTTACTTATCACACAATAATATAAAAACGGTTCCCCAATACCCCAGCATGACTGTCATTGGATTAATATAAAAAAGTTGATAAATCACCCCAAAAAATTAGTTTCCTGAATCGGCCCTTAATTAGAAGCAATGGGGTGAGTGAGAGTTACGAGAGTGGCCTGGCAACAAATTACTTTTATTTTTTTTAGTATATATTTAGTTCTCTCAATACACTTTATCTCTCCCTATTAGTTATGTATGTATTAAGCGTTAATGGGATGTGAAAATGACGTTAAAGGCATAAAGTCTAGGCGAAAAGGAGATATATTATGTAATGTGAATAAGTAATCTTACAAGATTTAACACTTATAATGTATAAACATTTATTCCATATCATTGGACAATTATTTCGGTCCATTTTTTGAGATTGGTGATCCCTCTAAAAAATGTAATACTGATCTCACATTAAGCAGGTTTCAGAAAATGATTTTCATCGTTGTTTCTTAGATATACTTTTTTTATGTACCTATTATTGTTGAAAATAAAATATTTTTTTGCCTTAATCTAGCTGGGAGACCATAGTTTTTCTATTATATTTTATTTAAATCTGTATCAATATTATCTTAAGACATCCTACGAAACTGTATATGCAGTTGTTACACCATCCTGTTGGACTTGACAATAAATTGTACTAATTCCAAAACTGTGCAAGTTTTGCAAATTATTTACATATGAATCCCACAATTATTTTAAACAAGATAATTGTGGTATTCAAATTAATATATACAGGGTATAGCGGAGCTAGTCCACAATACTTTACAGATGGATTTCTGCCTTGATTATGAGTCGAAAATGTTTAAGCAAACGTGACCTAATTAATATCAAAAGTTAAGGAGATATGCAACAACAAAGTTTGCATTTTTTTAAAAATATTTCTGGCTTATCTTTTGCAAAACGTTGAACTATCATTACAGTAACTTAGATTTAATATGAAAAATTTATTCCCCCTAACACAAGTCAAATATACTGATAAAAACCTTCCAATTTCAATTGGAAAACATTCTAACTGGATTTTTTTCGGGATTTTTATTATTTTATTTGACTTTTATTGAAATCAATAAATTTTTCGTAATCGATATGGGTTACTGTAGTGATACTCCAACGTTTTATAAAAAATAAGTCTGAAATATTGAATATAAATGCAAACTATGATTTTGCATAACTCCATAAGAAGTAGATTGATTCCGTTTCCCTGAAAAGGTAGAATTTAGAATTGTGTTAGTTGGTGACATATAACCTGTCGTGTTATATCTTCATGAGATCTGCATCGCTGACAACTTTAAGCCAACCTATATTTCAGGCAGGAAATATTCCTAACTGATGAATTCTTTAAAATGTAAAAGAAAAAACACTCTGTCATGTTTTCTTTCTTACAATCTGCATATGCTGTTTCGCAAGATTTTTTTAAAAATAATATTTATTTTATTTACATATTCTTTTATGATTACACTACATTAAATAGTTATTTGTATTAATTAAAATTAAAAATTTAATAGCATGTCCCCAAACAGCAATTGTATGCTGGTATAAGGGGACAGAAAATAAAGTAAAATAAGTGGGTACACATATTAAATATCAGCACATTGATTTGTTAAGCAATTATCTCTCTTTAGGACCCGGCTGGTAACAAAGGTAACATTTCTCCCCCTATTATCATACCCCTTCCCCTCCTCTGGCATATTTTAGATGCAAATCTGTACCGTTCCACCAATCGGACTCAAATTTTGTAAACTTATTCTTAAGGACCCCGTGATTAACATCGGTGACATTTCCTCTCTATTCTTTTACCCTTTTCTCTCCCCCTGATATATTTTCGGTGCAAATCTATACCGTTCGAATCGAAACTTTGTATATCCTCATAAATTTATTTTAAACGTAATCCTTAACCCGTGCAACATCGGGTATGAACGGCTAGTTTTATTAATAAATTTTAAAAAAGGAAGTAGAATATAGAATATTGATCCCTGCTAGGAGACTAAAGATCAGTGAACGGGCATTTGTTCCAGCAGACCCAAAAGCCAGAACACTTGTTTTTCGTAATAACATTTTTAAAGTGACTTTAAAGTCATCTATTCACAAACTATTCATACCTTTAAGTCTACATTTGAATTTTAAAATCAAGTTTTTTAAATTCGGTAACTGAAAAGTTTATGTTTACAGTGTATAGCAGCCCAAAGGTGTCAGTTTTTCTTTTACGGAAATGGCGCTACTTAAATTATCCAATATTATTACATATATGCTTATGCGATTCTTCTGGGATCTGGGATATGTCTGTGTTGGAAGAGACCACGGTATAAATTAAATTCATAAGTATTTTATTATTCTCATATAATAAAGTATTAACTAAGTAGAACAGGTTAATATAAACAAATATAATATAAATAGTAACAATTTGTGAAGCAGATATATATGATGTCTTAAATAGTCTCGGTTCTATTTAAAATTTGATTAATTATCTTGGGATTCTCCCAAAGGTCCACCGAAAATTGAATGAGAATAATCAGGTATGTAGTTGTCGCTCCAATTGCCTGAAAAATAGCATCGTGATATTTTTATTAGACATATATTACACAAAGGATCAAAGTTTAAACTATAATAATTATTGTTGGTTGGGGATGTTCAGAGGTATTAGAGGTTGGAAGGGATGACGTGGATGAGATAGCACTCCACAGAAACATCCCTTCTAAAAATTAATTCAGATTTCACTATTTTTAAATATTTTTTACGTGGTTTTCTTCATGGAATTCATGGTTTACATGGAGTTATAGAATGATTTCACTTATCTCGGGTCCAGCATTACCGATAACGGCGGCTGTGAAGATAAATCAAAGAAAGATAAGAGCTGAATGAACACTTTGGGAAATATAACCAAGACACCAAAAATATTCTTTATTTTAGTCTCTTATTTTTCCATATGCTTCTAAGGAGAGAAATAAACCCGACGCCTCGAAAATGTGCTAGTAACTTTTTTTTTTGAAAAGCATCATTTTTTGGACACGTCGCCCGCACAGAAGTTGATAATTTGGAGAACCTGGCCAAAGAGGAAGAGACCGATCATCAACAGATCAGGCGAAGGCGCTAAGGACTTTAAGGACTTTTATTAGGATGGCTAATGGCTATCCGATGGCGGGCTGCAGAGAAGCTGGAGGAAAATTGTCAAGGACATCAGAAGGCCGCAATTCGGGGGCTATAATCCTCAATGTATTTAATGTAATGGAAGTAATGCAATGTAACAATGTTAATCTTATTTCATCTTTTCTTCTTGTACAGTGGTCATCTTCATGTTGTTTTTTTTTATTTTTCTTTATTATTCAAAGATATTGTTGTATCCATTAATTAAGGTTTCTAGTATCACTTTGATACTTGTGTATCACTTTGATACTTCAGTATAATTCTTAATGCTTTATTTTGAAGTATTGTTAATTTTTCAATTCTTCTTCATTAACCAGAAATAGTATACTGCTACAGTAGTTGATGTGGGGGACTAGTATTGCGTTGTACATATTTTTGCACAAATCTGTTTTAATATATCTTCTGATTCTTCCCATGAGTGAAATTCATTTTCCTATTTCTTTGTTATTTTTTTTTTGTTACATAATTTGTGTTCAACAAAATGTTTAATTTATGATGTATAATTATTCCCAAGTATTTTATATCAGTTGTTTTTTTGGTTGCTTCCCCAACGATAATTATTGTTGGTGCATCTGGTATTATCTTATTTCCGATTTTCATTAAATTTGTTTTGTTGATATTTAATTTCAATTTATTTATTTTCAGCCATTTTGATATTTCATTAAGGTCATAGTTTAGTTTGTCTATGATCATCTGCGAATAATCGAATTATACTACAATAGTCTATCTTCTTCTTCTTCTTCTTCTGCTTCATCTAGGACTGCGTCCTGTCATTGCTCGGAGCCTGTTCCTGGGATACAGATGTCCAGTATCTCGCCATCTTTTATGCGGTCTTCCTGGGAGTCTGGTACCAGACGGCAGCTTGTTCGCTGCTATGCTCACTACTCTCTCAGTACAAGCTCTCCCCACATGATCTCTCCAGTAACGTCTTCTAGATCTTCCCCATCGGACAATATACTCGACGTCACAGGTCCTGCGTATTTCGGAATTCCTCACTCGGTCTCGGATTGTCAGTCCCGCAATGGGTCGGAGAGTCTTCATCTCAGTTATTCTTAGGAGATTTTTTTGTTCTGGTAGTGTCAGCCCTTGTCTCGATACCGTACGTCATGATTGGGCGGACACAGGTCTTGTATATCTTCACTTTGCTCTCCTTGAGCATATGTTCGTTTCTCCAGATAGCATTTCTCAAGCATCCAGCAATAGTTGCGGCTTTGTTTGCTTGCTCTCTTACTTCTTCGTAGAGGTCGTTACTGCTGGATATCTCGACACCCAAGTACTTGAAGCTCGTTACTTGCTCTATTATTTTATCGTCAATTGCAAGCTCGCATGGTATTGGCAGTTTCGATGTTACCATAGTCTATAATATATATAAATAAAATTACCGTAAAAATCAAAGTGTTGTCAACGGGAAACATTCCCAAAATGTTGAACGTGGGTCGGCGGTGCAGCATGAAAGTGGAAAAGCGATGTAACTGTAAGATACAAATACAAACTCATATTAAATAATCAAATAAAACATCAAACTATTTATTTTTGTAAAGAAGATACTTTTTATTCAGAAATTGAAATTTTAGAATAACGTTTTATGGTAAACTAGCTGTGCCCGCGCGGCTTCGCGCATCCTTCGAACCTTCTAGAACATCCTCCTTCGAATTTATCGAATGTACAGGAACCTTCTAGACACACCGACACATTCCGCCACTCAGTTTAGAACCTTATAGAACTTTCGGGAATTTTCTAGAACCTTCTCCTTTCAGAACTTTCTAGAGCAGGTTTTTCCGGAACCTTCTAGACTCACCAACACAGTCGGCGCGCCTATTTTGAAACAAATCTGAAGCATTTGCGGCCTTCCCAATACAAAACAATGTGCTAGAAAGCACATTTTCGTCACCCACTCCCAGCCACGCACAGCCACCCCCACCAAACTCGCACATTTTCGATGTGACACCAAGGGCTATCCACCACCATAACCACCAGTGGATGGTTGTGATTGGTTGTGGAGAAAACTTGGCGGATAGGGAAACGCGGGTTTCTTTTTATATATATATATATTGATTAATTACAAAGATATACAAAAAAATCTGTTATGTAATAGAAAAAATATTTTGTTTCCAACAGAATACGAACGTGAAACTGTCTCATGCCATATTACTAACAGAAGGTTTCATATATTTCTCATTTTTTTGTAATCTCGTAATGGTTAACATAGCGTAATTTTATTTGCTATTGCAGTTGTATGGATGGAAAAGTTTTGGGCTTGTATCCCGGTGGTAATTAAATTTTTTTTTCGGTGTATAGATAAGTATTTATTGTGTAACAGATACTGACTCTGGGATAGATCCAGCAATTTTATAAGTAAGTCCTTAGTGTCTACAATACTCTGAGCACTTTTCATGCGGCTAGACCGCCTCCTCTACTGTTACAAGTACATCGAATCTAACAGCTGTAACACTTCTGCTTACTACCTTATTGTGAGTGATGTCTGTCTGATGAATGAGAGTGAAAGACGGCATGGAAGAAATAGAGAGCGAATGTTATAAAACGAGAGGTGCCATTTTGCGGGCTCTCTCGTTAGGTAGCCATCGTGACATGAACATTACTGTGATTGTACTATTACCGGACTATTGTCACTTTTAAACCAATAAAATAACTGGAAGCCGACAGCGAGTTTCATTGGAATTCCAAGCATCAAGGTTCTTCTCCAGGCATAATCCAAGATCATGGTCCCATTGTATAGACAATGAAAATGAGTATTTCACTATATAATTGAATGTCCTGATTACAAAGCGAAAGATTATTAACGCTTAAATAATAAGTATTAAATAAGATATTACACTTTAAAGTTGCGAAAATTTTACCATACATTTTGAATGTCAGTCATTACTTTAAGAACCATGGAAAAGGGTATATAAAAGAAAAAGCTATTCATCATATTTCATTCGTCTGTAAAAAATATAAATTTGTTATGTAAACTTATACATTGTCTATGATTTACACAATTTTCCTCAGATATTGCCTATGAAATGTCAAAATATACAGTACATTTTTCGAAACTTTAAAATGTAAAATCTTATTTTATTTAATGCTTATTATTTAAACATAAATTATCTTTCATTCTGTTATTAGCACATTCAATAATATAATGTAATACTCATTTTTATTATATATGCGATAGGACCATGAACTTGGATTTAGCCCTTCTCCACACACAAGAGAAAGAACTTTACACTTATTGTAATAAATATTATAAGTTTAAAATTATAACGTGAATTGAAAGGGTAAAAAACAACCCTGAACACTCCTGACAGGCATCTACATGGGTACATAAACATGAGTCCCGTGCGCGCATGCGCCTGTCACACAATCCTGTCAAAACCACAGACAAACCGGAAAAATAAAACAGCAGCAGACACGTATGAAAATGACAATTCTTTAAAAATCGTTCAACTTGAAATATGTCACACAAAACTTTAATTTTACATGTGTTATATAAATACATACCACATCGTCAACATCTTCAGAGTTTTCTCGCATCAACAACTTATGAACCAGCGCTCTCGTGTCATTTACCTGGAATTTTTTATAAATATAGTCATCCCAGACGTGAACTTGTATAATAGTCGCAAAAGGTAACATGCATACAAAGGCGATCGTCCAGCAGAGTGAGCAAATTTCATCATTTTTATCATATTTTCTCTTGCGTTTTTTATCACATTTTTGTATAGAAATATCTCATTTTAAAATTTTTTCATCAGGTTACATGTATTTTAAATACGAATATCTTGTTAAAATGTCACAAACAACATTATATAATCGATTAATAAATTACCAAACCTTCGATGTTTTAAAAATGAAGAAAATTGCTCCACTTTGTGAGCCTTTTATGACTGAATGGCCTTTTAAGATGTCTTTTTTATTCAATAATATTATACAGTAAACAATTATCTAAAATTTATAACAATTATTGCAAAATCTGTTAGTTTGTTTACTTGCAATTTATGTTTTAAAAAATACTGTTTTTTAAAAATATTTTATTTTTTGTGGGTTTTGTGGGTTCCCACAAAGTGGAGCAATTTTTTTCATTTTTAAAACATCGAAGGTTTGGTAATTTATTAATCGATTATATAATTGAGGTGAATATTCACGAAAACGGCGCTATATAAATTATCCAAATATTATTATTATAATTTAGTTTGTGACATTTTAATAAGATATTCGTATTTAAAATAAACGTAATCTGATGAATAGATTTTTAAATGAGATATTTACATACAAAAATGTGATAAAAAACGCAAGAGAAGATATGAGAAAAATGGTGAAATTCGCTCACTCTGCTGGACGATCGCCTTACAGTTATGAGGCTGAAAAAGCTGATATACCTTTTCATAAGACTTAGATATTTCTAAACAATAAATATGTTGAAGACTTTGAATTTTTCATATGTCCATTTTAAAAGGTTTGGTAGATATAGTTGGATGTGGTAACTCCTTTAAATCTAATATGTTTCCCGTAGAAAGGGTGCATATATTGGTTTATAAAATAATTTTGTGAAGCCTTCAATTTCTAATAAAAGAACTTTCAATGTAATGTTGATCAAATCTATCAAAAATGCTCTACTCCAAAGATACTTAATACACTTCAGCAATATGCGTTCCTAAGAATCCAATTTAGTGACAGATCAGAGGAAGGTTCCCCTCGATATGTGGATTGCAATGTTCACATATCGAGGGATTAAACTATTTAACTATCTCGTATTATGTAATACAATATCACAAAATACGAAAAATGGTTTCTTATCTAAATTGAGTCCGTGTTAATGTCCATATTAATTTGTAATGGGATTTGAAATGCTATGTGAATGCTGAGTAAAATATTTAAAAAAAAAAAAGAAATGTAATATATTGTTAATAAATATTATATAGTATTAATATTAATATTAATATTAATGAGGCTGGTGTGAGACTGGGTCTTAACATGAACGTGAGTAAAACAAAGTTCATGGTGTTTAGTAGGCAAGATCACACGGGAGCACGCCTCACATTGAATGGGGCTGGTATAGAGAGAGTGACAAAGTTTAAATACCTTGGAAGTATCCTAGCGGAAGACCTCGACCCAGAAACCGAAGTCAAATGCATAATTGAAGCATCGCGAGCTGCTTTTAACAAAATGAGACAGATATTCTGCGATGACAATCTTAACCTGAAACTTCGACAGCGACTGGTCAAATGTTATATATGGTCAGTCCTGCTGTACGGAGTGGAATCGTGGACCCTCAAAGTGAGTAGCATGAACCGGCTGGAGGCGTTCGAAATGTGGATACATCGGAGAATGCTCCGGATACCCTGGACGGATATGGTCAGCAACACAAGAGTTCTTCAAAGAGCTAGAGTGAATAGAGAGTTGCTAACAAATATCAAAATCCGAAAGGTATCGTATTTGGGTCATGTGCTCAGAGGAGAAAAATATGAATTGCTCCACCTGATTCTTACTGGCAAGATAGAGGGTCGTAGAGGTGTTGGAAGGAGATAAATTTCCTGGCTCCGCAATATACGCGACTGGACGGGCATAAGAAGTGTTGGAGAGCTGTTTCGTGCTGCCCAGGACAGGGACGCTTTCTCTCGGGTAATAGTCAACGTTGGGGGGACCTGACATGACAGGAAAGAAGAAGAAGATTAATATATAATATTAAATATTGTTAATAAATATAATACTGCTTAGTTCAACTATTAATTATTTATGTGTTAAGTAAAACGGATATTTTATACGAACCGTATATTTCACTGAGAACTCCGCCGTGATGAGATGATCTCCTGATTATACGCTCTCCTGATGACGCTGGATAAGACGAAACGTCGAAATTTGCTTCTCAATGAAATATATGTTTCGTATAAAATATTCGTTTTATTTATCACATTAATATGTCCAACGACTGTATATAAATAACAACCTTAACTCTGTAAAAACGATTAATTGTCATAGTTACCTTTAATACGCACTGTTCACACATGCTCGTTATGAAAGTAATAAAAATGACTCCTGATATTGCCTGTACCAGGTAAAAGAATAGAAAAGTTATGAAATATTCTGAGTTTTCCCCCAAGAACATGGACGTGACAATGCTCACCACGTAGAACATATTTAGAACAATAGAGATGAAACACACAGTTAGATACAGTAACACTTTAAACGCGAAAGCTTCGTGGAGTCCTTCTGCTAAATCGCAGATACGGTCGAATACAATCCATATAAGATCAATCGTTTGGATCAAACATTTGTTTCTGATTTCTCTATTAACGTCGTTCAGACCAAACTTGTAACAGGTTCTAAAATCAGATTTTTTGTCATTATTTGCGAGGTATAATTTTTCACCGCAAAGGTTCTCTAAATGCTCATTTACTAGAACAATATCCCATTGTATCAATAAAACTGCAAATCCATATATCAGCAAAATTAATTCTGTGTAATATCCTGGAAAAAACATTGCTATGAAGAATTCCCAAGAAGGTCTTTTCGGCCAGTAGGACATGGTCCAGAATACGATTATCACGATGAAGTAGTTCAATAACTGCGTTGCTATAACAATAACTAATGATTGCTTGAACAGTTTGTTATAGTTTTTTTTAATTCCAAGATTAACCATCATCTCATCGACTCTCTCGTGGTATTTTAAATGCACGGCGTATCTGTTTTTGAAAAATAGACCTTCGATGGAGACAAAAAGGGCACATAAGAATCCTAGAATTATTCTGAACCTATCCGAGAAAGTCAACAATTGCGATGAATTGATTAAGTCCACCAGAGTTTCATTCCTCATGATCACCCTTATGGAGCAAGTAAAATAACCAAATATAAGGGTGAGAGAATACGCGAGTAATGGAAAGGATATGCAGGTTTTCGGATTTTCGGAAAGGTCATATTTGAAAGGAGTTATTCCAGATAGCGTTGAAATGAATAAAACAGGCCTAACACCATCAGTGAAGGATTTGACTGTAGCTGAATTGGTTAAACATTTCCCCGTTTTCAACTTCGACATATCTTACAAAGACAACCTTCACGCAACAACGTATTTGATACACTATAAATACTATTGTGAAAAAATTTTCATTCTTTCAATCAGCTAAAATGTTCATAAAAAAGAAATGATTGACACGTAAAGACCATTTATTTAAACACTGGGCAATTACAAAGTTTTTGAAATATTAATGATAATTGCTTACTTACCTAATTGCTTTATTTTTTTATTTATTTTTTTACGTCCTACACGGCTTTCACAAATAATTAGATAAAGTGTATATTTTTTATAGAATGAATACTCTAAATGAAAATTAAATGATTGCTCACGAAATACAATCAAGAAAAAAATAATAACAGAAAGTGGAAAGCAAATACTTAAAATACAAATAAAAATATATAAAGACAAATATAATATAAAGTTAAAAGCAAGTATATAACAAAGCAGAAGCTTAAGGAAAGTATAATAAAATAAAATTTCAAAAAAATAAAATAATAATATATACTGAAAAGCATTAGCTTTTCTAGCATAACTAATGTAGTTTTTATTTTTACATTTTTTTATTTTTTCTCTTTTTATATGGCTATACGCGTAAATTCAATCGGAATTGACTACGCTGATTTGCCTTTTATATGATATATAAGATATACAGTAAGGATGGACTCGCCACGTACCCAGGGCCGCTTTATGAGCAATATCTCCTATATAGGCACTACACTTTCGCCACTCAAATCGGCATTTTTTATACTATAGTGGTCGTTGGTCATCCTCCCCATGCCATCTAAACTTATAGGAGTGCAAGCGGCGCAGGGATGTGTCCACACAAAACAGTTTCACCGTCTTTTGGGTGCAAGAACGAGGGGGAAATCTTATTTACAAATAAACATGAACGTAAGGATGACTATAACATCTTTAAATAGAGTAATAAAAGTATACAATACAAGAAATAGAATGAGACATGATATACCAGAGCTAGCAGCAGAAACTTTGCCGGTAGATTCCTGCGTATGTTATGAATCTAAAATGTTCAAGCAACCATGGCATAATATGAATAGTTATGAAGATATGCAATATCAAAATTTGCATTTTTTCAATATTTCTTACTTATTTTTGGCAAAAAGTTGAGCTATCATTACGGTAACTTATATCGATTATGAAAAATTCATTTGCTTTAATACAAGTAGAATAAAATAATAAAAACCTTGCGAAAATTGAAAAAGTTATTTTTTATGAGGTTTTCATCAATTTACTAACTTGTATTGAAGAAAATGAATTTTTCATAAACGATATAAGTTACTGTAATGATATTTCAACTTTTTGAAAAAAAAGTTAGAAATATTGAAAAACAATGCAGACTATTGATATAAATAAGGTCATGGTTGCTTGAACATTTTAGACTCAATAATATAGTCAGGAATCTACCGGACAAGTTTTGCTGCTAGATCTGGTACACACTGTATATACAGGGTTATTTGTAAAACATTAATAACCTCCTAGGACTATATTCCCGTCTTGATTATGAGTCGAAAATGTTCGAGCTATTATGACCTAATATCAATAGTTAAGGAGATATGCGACATCAAAGTTTGCATATTTTTTAAATATTTATGACTTATTTTTTGTAAAACGTTGGACTCTCATTACAGTAACTCATATCGATTACGAAAAATTCATTCGTTTCAATACAAGTTAAATAAAATGATAAAAACCCCGAAAAAATTCCAGTTTGAATGTTTTCCAATTGGAATTCGAAGGTTTTTATTTTTTTATTTGACTTGTATTAAAGAGAATGATTTTTTCATATTCGATATAAGTTACTGTAATGATTGTCCAACGTTTTACAAAAAATAAGTCGGAAATATTGAAAAAAAAATGCAAACTATGATGTCGCATATCTCCTAAACTATCGATATTAGGTCATAATAGCTTGAACATTTTCGACTCATAATCAAGGCAGGAATATAGTCCTGCGAGGTTATTAATGTTTTACAAATAACCCTGTATATGAGGAAATACACGTGAAATCAGAGTAAACGAATCATGAGAAAATGAGGTGAGGACAATGAAACAATTATATCAAACTAGTATATTACTTAACTGTAAATATATTACTTAACTGCTAGTTTCTTTGCTGCTCGGCTGATGCGTGGCCATACTGTAATCAGCTGTAAAATGTCCGCCAGTTAAAGATGCCAGAACTCATAGGTTGACCATGGTGAAAAATGCAAAAATATATTATAGTAAAAATTATTTTTATGTGTTGTATGTGTCTTATATTGTTCATTTTGTGATTTATATTGTTCATTTTATATTTTTTTATATTGTTACATTTTATATTATTTTTTCAATTGATTCAGCAACATTTTAGATTGACATTTTTAATAATATTGATTGTATTATTTGTATAAATCTACTTATATTATTTGATTAATTACACCTACATGTTTCGGAAATACCTTTCCATCGTCAGGGTGTTGTATAACTGTCAAAATATCAGAATGAAATGTCTTTTGTTTCTTGTTTTTCTATGACCTTGATCTTGTTTTTCTTCTGACAATGGAAAGGTATTTCCGAAACATGTAGGTATAATTAATAAAATAATATAAGTAGATTTATACAAATAATACAATTAATATATAAACGAAATTTAATACGAAATA
This sequence comes from Agrypnia vestita, assembly GCA_016648135.1. Lineage (NCBI taxonomy): Eukaryota > Metazoa > Arthropoda > Insecta > Trichoptera > Phryganeidae > Agrypnia > Agrypnia vestita. Next base: position 39,560 of record JADDOH010013265.1, on the reverse strand, counting down.
AATAAATGAAATAAAGAGAAACACACAAATATCAAATAATAAAACTGAAAAATTAAATGCTGGAACCTGGATTCGAACCACGGACCTCTGTGTTTCGCGTACAGCGTGTTACCAATTTCACTATCCTAGCGACTTAATAAGTCGTCAATATTTTATAGTTATATGGTTTTCTTTGAATTATTAATTCACTTATTTATATTATTCCATTTTTATTCGGGTGGTTAATGTCAGGTATATAAAAAATTCTTTTAATTTTCTTATACTGTAAAAGTCCAGTATCGCGTTTATTATTAATATTTTATTTTTTTTAATAATAATTGAAAGCATTGAGATAGAGTTAGCATTGTTACATTGAGAAGTAGAATTGGGCCAGTATTATTAAATACGTGGTTGTTGATCCTGCTATCTGTAAAAAAATAATAAGTGTATTTTTTAACCGATCCCAGATTATTATTACACAAATATTAAGATGAAATAATTTAAAAAAATTATTACATTACCGTGAAAAGAAGTGTGTTATCTAATTTAAATAATCCAAGAGCGTAAAATTCAGGTTGACGATGTAACATGTGGATTGAAAATCGATGTAACTAAAAACATAATATATATAACACAACATTAAGAATATTGCCATTAGTTCTTGCATATATCAAAAATGTTGATTTAAGTTCTTTAAGTTTACAACCTGTCACCAAATACAATTAAAACTGTATTATTATTTAATTCAATCAATACTACAATATGGTATCATTGGGTGGGGAGGGTTATGTAAAACATCATTAAACATACACTTTTAGTTCAAAAAAGCATAATCAAAATCATTTTTAAAAGACCCAGAATATATTCTACAAACCCATTATTCAAAGATTTTTGTGTGTCTACTCATATGGAAATTTATGAAAAAATATCATTACTACAAATTTTTAAAGAAAATTATAAAATGGATTCTTGAACTTCTAGGTCCACAAGAGCTTTCCTTAATCTAAAAATATTTTATAGGAATAAAAATGTTCAATTCATTACCTGATAAAATAAAATACCTAACGTCATTTAAAAATGAACTTAAACAAAAAAATCTCTTGAATTTTCCAAGAGCTAATATATATATATTTATTTATTTGTTTCATTATATTTTTTGTTTATTTATTTTGTTTCTTGATATTCTTAACACCTTTATTATAATTTTAATAATATTCATGAAATAATATGATGTGATAACAGAATGTTAGTAAACTTAGTAAAAACCACTACCAGATTTACGGTCTACCGGTTTCGAGACGTACCCGTCTCTTCGTCAGGACCAACACAATTCTACTACATTCACAACACTACACGCCCCAACCATAGTATTGTCAAACTATCACCACTATTGTTCACATGCGTGTTAATCTGGTAGTGGTTTTTACTAAGTTTACTAACATTCTGTTATTATGTCTAAGCACAAAGTTAATGCTTTAAATATTAATAATATTAATAATAATATGACCTCCCATAAGCATGAACGTCAGCTCCTAAAGGATTATTATATATTATATTAAAATAATTAATATAATAATTAATATAATAGTAAAGCGTCATAAATGGCGAGTAAAACGCTACTATTACATGAATGTATTTTTGTATTCATGAAATTATGTACTGTTACAGCCAAAATCATATTTATAAACATACCTAGTAGCTGAAATATAATGCTTTACCTTATCTATAGATATAGATAATGTATAATGTTACAAAATGAGGAAAACCAGCACATTTAAAATGATCAATTTTTTAAACCTAGAATAGTTTAGAAGTGATAGAATGTAGGTATAGCTAGACCGCATTCAAAAGAATGTGCGCAAAAATATGTGTGTTGTTACGATGCAAATAATGAACACAAAATAAGTTTTTCTAGTAAGTAAGTAACCTTTTTTAAACTAAAAAATATATATTTATTTGGAATACCATATTGAGGCTTGTAATACGGACATGCCAGGCAACTTTCCCCCGCTTTCTTCTTACCGGACAAAGCTAGGGAATGATTGTGGTCGACCTATAGCTTTATTATTTTTAAATTCTTTGAAGTTTGAAAAATGGAACATTTTAAAACAAGAGAAAGCTTGTGTTGATATCTCTAAAAGAGAAAAAAAATGATTTCAATTGTTTTTTGATAGCATCTTGTATCTGTGTGCCGTTTTCTATAATATCGATAAAAACAACGTGATTTTTAATTTGAAACTAAATTACGATCGCATAGATCGCCCAGCTTCCGAGTTTTTATTTATTTTCTGCTAAGTGTTGATTGCTAGTGAAATTTTCCATACCAAAGAGTTTCAATACAATGTTCTACGCAATGATATAATAACCTGTAGATACGTTACAAGCGTGAAATCTTGGCAACTCAAAAGTAAGGCAATTGCCTTACTTGCATTCGTTATTGAACGGACCGAAACAAAAAGCCGACTACGAAAACTACGCCGGAAAAAAAGGCCTGGGGAAAAAGAAACAGAGTACCTATCGTACACTATTGTAGGAATGAGCAGGCATTATATTTCAAAGCTAGGCATGTTTATAAATATGATTTTGGCTGTAACAGTACATAATTTCATGAATAATGTCTATAAATAAAAATATATACCTATATAAATAAATTAATTAATTAAGGAAAATAAAAAATAATCTTAAACAAAACTTTAACCCTTTTTACATTAAACAATTATTCTACACATATTTACACATGGCCTTATGACTCACTCAACTTACCACTAACACTGCACTTGATACTTTGTAGATACATAATTACTACCTTATGAAAATAAATATTACTGACGATTTTATAAAAATATTATAATTGTGTTCTATAACGCCACTCTGGGACAGGCGTAGCCTAGTAGAGTGGCATAATCCACAAATTTAACAACAACAAAAAAATGTGTATTTTATCTTATATTTTTATTGTTAAATTAGTATTAAGTACCTTTATTTGTAAACAAGGATTTTTTGAAATAGTGAGAATAATGAGTATGTTATTTTAGTCACCGTGACTTCAAATTACCTGATTTTTACGTGATTACTTGATTATGTGATTTGCTGTCTCTTTCAAAGCAATATTTGCTACATATGAAATCCGGCTAGTATGGGAATAACGTGTTTATATTATAATACGTCAATGGTACTATGACATGTTTATAATAAAAATAAAAAAAAATTGGAGCTATGTAGAAAACTAATAAAACAAATATTTTACCTTGTTCAACGTGTCCCTTCCAGATTCTTGTATCATCATTTTATTAATCAGAGTGGCTGTCCTCAATATCTGAAAAATAATAAAATTCAAAATATTTTTTTATTTGAAGATTACATTCTTAATATGGACCACAGACCACCAATATACACAAACATGAACCAACGTAAATTTCTTGGTACACGGTCTGATTCCAAGGCTGGTTCCGATACGTTTGACTTGTTAAAAAAAATACTACGAGCTTGTAAATTATGAAACAATTATGAAAAGGTCAAATGAGATACTCATAAAAAGTATAATATCTTAGTAAATAAGTCGCGTTTTATCGAAAAAACACGTTTTTACTTGAAGAGACTTGGTTTGGAAAGAAATAAAAAAAAATAAACAACGTATTTAACTTTTCACTAGGAGATTTAATTATGCAAGAATTAACTGCAGACTAAATGTGTCTTAAATATGCGCGAGGGGAAAATACTTCCACCGTGACCCTATTCCCTCACCTTAAGAAAGGGTTTAGTTTATCAATGTATAATTTTACAATGTGTGATATGAAACTAAAATAATGTTAATTACGGAAGTCTCACTGAGACGAAGCTATTTATATATGAGAAGCGTGGATGGAAGTCTCTTATATCCATACTTTGTCTCTTATATGCACGTTTCTAATTAATTATTATTATAATTAATCCCTCTGTGGACAACATCCAGTAACTTAATCTTAGATATTTTATTCAATTCAATTAATTTATTTTTTATATAACATTCACATTACAAACACAAAATTTAATTCGTAAATGTTATAATAAGTTAGAATTATATAAATAAAAGCAAATATTAAACATAATAATATAAAATCATTTACATCAAAGGTTTAGGAGAATCCTGCTTCAGAATACCCTCTCAGAGACATGGAACAGATCGATATCATATAAAATATTGTTAAAATAATATTCCTTAAACTCCATTACTCAAGTTATTTTTTTTATATATAGATATTTTAAAAGAAATGTTCATTAATATGAATATGCGTAGGCATGACATACGTATTATTGTAAACACATATATTGTCAAGACATGGTAGAATTAGAAAGAATTAGAAGAATTGGAAATTGCTAGAAGGGTCTGGGATGGTCCACAGGATTCTGGAACACGGGTCTATAAATGCATATGGGGCTTCGCGCAGCGCAATTAGGTTTGTGATAATTACTCCCTTTATATTTATATTAACTCGTGGCGTCTGTCTGTTTGACACAAAAACTTTGGATAGATTTTTAACCCTTTTCCGGTGATCAATCGAGCTGAAACTTTGCGAGCAGACTCGTGGCGACGATCAAAAAGATCTATCAAATTTTCGTTAAAAAAATAAATATTATAGTATTATTTTGGATTTTTCAAATTTTTAATGTTTTTTTCATACAACTGAGTAAGTTGTATGAAAAGGCTCCGATGCATCTGGTAGACACGAAAACTGATAAAATAATAATTTTGGATTTTTCGAAATTTTTTATCCCTTCGTAGCGTCGCCCGACTCGAGCCCAACGCATAGGTTAAGCGCCAAACCTGTTTCAACTAGTAAATGAGAAAGGGAATATAATAAAAAACTTGGTTTTTATGGGTTAGTTTTTTATGGATAATTAATTTGAAAAAGAACATAAATAAAATTACTCTTAATCAAAGCTTATGAAAATTCAATATTATAAGTATCAGCAAGACTAATTAATATAAGGGTACAAAGTATTGATACGGTCTTGAATGTAGCACACTGATATATTTTTTATTTTTTTATTTTTTAACATTCAGACCGTCAACAAGTCATTGATGACCCTAATAGATGATCATTTAATGTACAAATTTGAGTATAACATTTGAAATGATAATATTAGGTCCTTACATATGAAATTGGCGTTTTGCCGTACTGGCAAATTTGATCTCAAATATCTTCTCTTTGGTTAGGAATTCCAAATCCAAATTTATACAGCTATTTACTCATGTATTTGTGTTTTGAAAATTATAATTCATTTGTTTTTTCCTCGATTGTTTTTTTCTTTGCGTCACTCAGTTTACAAAATGAAAAACTTGAAATATCGCGTTATTTACGAGTACGAGTTCCACCGTGGCACCAGTGCTGCAGAAACGGCTCGAAGGATTAATGATGTGTATGGCGACGGTGCCGCAAAAGAAAACACAGTGCGTTTTTGGTTCCAACGTTTTCGTTCTGGAAATTTCGACCTGCAGAACAAGCCCCGTGGACGGCCGGAGACCAAAGTTGATAATGAAGAATTGAAGGCTATTGTGGAAGCGGATCCATCGCAAACCACATCCGAGTTAGCTGCAGGCTGCGGTGTTAGTGATAAAACTGTTTTAATCCACTTGAAGCAAATTGGTAAGGTGAAAAAGCTTGAAAGGTGGGTACCTCACGAATTGAGTGAAGAAAATCAACAAACGCGCGTTGACTGCTGCGTTGCATTACTCAACCGGCACAATAATGAAGGGATTTTAAATCGAATCATTACCTGTGATGAAAAGTGGATCTTGTACGATAATCGGAAGCGCTCATCGCAATGGCTGAACCCTGCCGAACCAGCCAAACCATGCCCCAAGCGAAATTGACTCCAAAAAAGTTACTTGTGAGCGTTTGGTGGACTAGTGCTGGTGTCGTTCACTACAGCTTTCTTAAATCTGGCCAGACGATTACGGCAGATGTCTATTGTCAGCAACTGCAAACCATGATGGAAAAGCTAGCTGCTAAACAACCGAGGCTGGTTAATCTAGGCCACTGCTGCTTCATGATAACGCTAGACCACATACTGCACAACAGACGGCTACCAAATTAGAGGAGCTTCAATTGGAATGTCTAAGACATCCACCGTACTCTCCGGACCTTGCCCCAACAGATTACCATTTTTTTCGAAATTTGGATAACTTCTTGCAAAGGAAAAAATTCAACTCCGATGGGGCAGTCCAAGCCGCCTTCAAAGATTTTATTGATTCCCGTCCGAATGGTTTTTTTAGTAAAGGGATCGATGAACTACCTATGAGATGGCAAAAGTGCATAGATAGCAATGGTACATACTTTGATTAAATAAATATATTATAATAAAAAAAAATCGGCTTTATGTTCCTCCCATACTAAACGCCAATTTCACATGTAAGGACCTAATATATAAAACACTTAATACACTTTTTACGGTTAGTTAATAATTAATAATGAAAAATAATAAATGATAACATATAAAAATATCGCGGATCAATAAGTAGTTCAATAATTCTTTTTTGCATACAATTATTTTACATAAATGAACATCGCAAATCAATAATTTTTTTAAAATAAATAAATCAATAAGTTTTTACATAGTAGGTACACAATTAATGATAAAAATAAATAAATTAATAATAAAAAGTTTCTTTGAGATAAATAAATTTTAAACAGTATTGAGTATAATATAAACACTAGTTAAACAGGTTTACGGCGAGTGCACGGGTTCCAAGGTCAACATCGTGTGTCTATGACGAGCATGTATTACACGCTTGAGGGACCGTCAACCAAGTTTATGAATACTTCGCTTTTGAACCAAGCCTGTGTTATAAAGAATATATTAAGTTTGAAGTCTCTGGACTATATCTCGTTAAATTGGTTGATCATTCTAGGTAGAGGAGAGAAATAGCCTAGATTGGTGTTGTAAAATTTGGTGTGTAAAAAGCTTGGAGACCTCATTGATCGGACAGGGATGTTAATGTATATTTGTGATAGTATTGAGGGGGTGTCTAGTTTGTTTTTGACTATTTTGTAGAGAATCATTAGGTCTGTAATATTTCTTCTTTTGTTTAAGGAGATGAGGTGAAAGTTTTTGAGTCTCTTGTATCAATGTGAATTGATGTGTGTATAAATAAATCAAGAAAATGACTTACTTGGGTCTGACACATCTGACACAGAACTATTGTGGCGAACATGTTCAGGAAGTGGGTGGCACTCTGGGTGATGGAGTAAGACAGGTAGAAGGAAGTCCCCTCATCACTCTGCCCATTGACCATCCATCCCACGGTGCTTATAGCCAAAAACAGATTAAACACCAAGGACACAAAGGCGATGCCCAGGATGAGACTCACGTCAAATAGCTGGATCTCGTTGATGCGATCGATGTAGTCGCACACTCGATCATAAATTTTCCAGTACAGAGTGAGCCTCTGCGAGACTATCTCGTCTCGCGAAACCGACTTCAAATCTTTCGCGAACCGCTTTTGCCGCAGCAGTGTTGGCTCCGTCATCAGACATATCTTCCTGGCGTCACTCTCGCTCAGCTGGCGGTCTCTGAGGATCAGCTCCAGGTCTGCGTTTAAGATTTCTAAATCGACCCTTCCTTGGGAGATCACCGAGCAGTAGTGTGTCAGCAAGGCTGTGTAAAAAAAACCAGGTGCAAACATGATGAAGTAAAGATAGCATGGTGTCTTTTTCTGCGAGGACGACATCAAGCGGATGCTGAGCGTCATTTGAGACGCGTGGACGATGTTTTGCGCCATCACGCCCAGGAGGAACCTGACCTTCATCCTGGAATACCACTTGCTCACACCCAAAAACTTCCATATGCCGTCTATCTCTTCGAGGATGCCCAGCGTCTGAGGGTACTTCTTTATCTTCGAGAGAATTCTGCAATAGATTACGGTTATGACGAAGAAGTCTCCGTAATGCCTGATCTGGTCGCCGTACTTGAGGAGTGCGGATCCGTTGAGCACATCAATCGAAGTGTTGTCTGAATGAGACACGTGGTATAGCGACCACATAAAATAGCTTCCTGTGAAGATGGAATAGACGAAAAAGATCCAGGATATTTTCATTTCGTAGTCAGTTCCATTCCTTGTCCGAACCAGGTTGAACGGTACTCCTAGGATTCGCAATATGAACACCATGGGCTGAATGGTATCCATTATGCGATCCGCTTTTAGGATTTTTTTCAGAAAACTTCTCATCGTTGAAATATTATACGTTAATAAAATCGGCCAATGCGTATGTATTTTTTGAGTCTTCGAGAATGTTCGAGAGCTTGTTGGTATTAGCTTCAGTGCCAGTTCAAAACAAGTGAATTATTGTTGCCATGTTTCAGTAGCAAAACAATTTATTATTGTAAAAAACTACATTTCCCTAATGTCATTTCAGCGTGTGACGGCAGATAAATTACCATTATTATATTAACGAGTATTAAGGGGTTCCACTTCCATAGGAGACTGAAGTTTAGGTAGAAATTTGGCGATTTTTTACAAGAAGGCGATTCTTTATTTATTGACACTTAATAAAGCACATATTACACTTTGAATGACAATGAAAAAACAAAATGGCATCACGTCCTTTCCTGCGGAGCTCCTCCTCCGTGACTGAGTGCAACATCCCCAGTACACGAGTACACGTCTGTCCGAGACAGAAAAGAAGGTGGTGTTTTAAAATTGAGAGTAGTTTGAAAATAGTGGTAGTTCATTTGTTGAATATTTGGTAAACATTTGTTAATAGCACCTGTTATAGGTCGACCACAATCAAAAGACCATTCCCTAGCTTTGTCCGGTAAGAAGAAAGAGGGGGAAAGTCGCCCGGCAAGCCCGTATTACAAGCCTCAATATGATATTCCAAATAAATATATATTTTTTAAAACCAAATTAATTAACCAATTAAAAAATCTAATTCACATAAATATATTTTGGCTACTACCGGGATTCGAACACGGGTCACCTACTTAAAAATAAAAATTAATCAATTAATAAAAATGAGAATTAAATATAAGGTCGATACATTCACGGAAATCTACAAGGCTCCTATAGCTTAGTGGTCAGAGCACCGGCCCCGGAAAGGAGGTGGCCCGGGTTCGAATCCCGGTAGTAGCCAAAATATTTTTTCGCGAATTAGATTTTTCTGTATGTCTTTCTAATTGATTAATTAATTTGGTTTTAAAAACTTCACAGAACATTGTTCTGAAAAATTACAACTTCACAAATATGAATGTGTTCTTGAATATATTTTTTGGTTTAAAAAAGTTTTAGTTTTATTACTAGAATAACTTATTTTGTGTTTATTTTTTGCATCGTAAGAACACACATATTTTTTGCGCACATTATTTTGAATGCGTTCTAACTATAGTAAAGTAGTTCATTTGTTAATAAAAATAAAGGATTTTTATTAACAAACGAATTATTGGAATAAAAAGTCGTACGCTAAAACACAGATGTTTAATTTCTTAATAAGTACATGAATATTAATAAAAATAACAATAACAATTTTCTGTCTCGGTATTATACATGACGCGGCCATTTTGTGTTTTTCTAAAGTTTTCCAATGAAATAATAGTTTAATATATACCTTAATAAGAGTCAATAATTAAAAAAAAACGCTAAATTTCTACATTAGGCTTTCAGGTGGTGAAACCCCTTATGTGTTAACTATTCATTTATTACAATAGTGTAATGAAAACGAATAACGATGGTATCCCATCTTGAATTTCCAATTTCTAAAATTCTTTAATCAAAATACCCTTTCTCGATTATATATTTTTTTATGAAAATAGCGTTAGGTATCCAATAAGAATAAAATTTGATTCAATTTATCATTCCTATATCTATTTGATGTACCTATGTGTTGCTAACGAAAATAATCGTTACAATATCTGTAATGATATCATTACAATATTGATATCATTACAAAGGTATCATTACTTGATTACCTAATATATATTTATGTTTTTATTAAATATCGGTTTTTATAAACAAATTATGAGCATATCGTTTATGATCTGGTAGATAGTTCCGGTGTGATATAAAAATACAAATGTAAAAACATTTTATTACGGGAATGATACCTTACAAATACACTTTTTTTGGTCGAGAAAAAAAAAACATTGAATAATAACAGATTATAAAAAAAGAACACATCAATTTTACAAATACATAAAGAAACATACACTCAACAAAATATAAATACAACACAAATTCATAGTAGGCTTAAACATTCCTAAATATAACAAAACAGCCACACAATACCATTATACTTATCTAGGTGTCAAATATTTCAATAACTTACCAATGAATATTAGAACTGAAGAACTATACAAAGATCAAGAAACACATTAAACAAATAGAATATACATAATTAAAACAAATTAGTTTCTGAGATATCTCTACATGAGAGAGTACGGGCATTATCCTTGGCTTTACCCAACCGAGTTTCTCCAGGGTATGCTTGGCTACAATGGTCTAGAGAATAGAAGGAATGTGTATTTGATTACACATTTTTATCGATTGTTGGGCGGTATGATCGATAATCCTAAAATTATGCAGAGCATTGGTTTGTATGTTCCTGATAATTACATTAGACATCGTCAGCATAGATTGTTTCACATTCCAATATACAGGACCAACCTGCCGATGGTTATGCCTGTTGGAAGAGCCACAGCTATGCTGAACAAAATCGCTTTGGGTATTGATATATTCCATGTGTCTGAGGGGGTTTTCCGAAGCGGGATTCTCCTACACCTTTGACCAGATTTTATGTTATTTTTAATTTATTATTTTATTTTGATATATACTTCCTAATATGTATGCCTTAAACATTTTGTTTGTAATATACATATTATCAATAAATAAATTGAATTGAAATTGAATTGAACAAAATAATAGTTAGAATTATAAAAAATAACGTTACTCCGAAATAATTAGTATACTTGAGTCACTAATATTTATCTTATGATGTTTGTATTTCTCTTCACTGTTCCATTATTAACTTATACATACTTATTCAATCTTGCTCTTATGCATCATACTCCTGTCCCTAAACACAAGTATTAATTTACTGGGGACAGTTAAACATGTATAAAAAAATGTAATGTTCAATGTAAAATGTATGTATGTAATATTTTTATTTACAATAAAGAAATTAAAGTAAAAAAAAAGAAAATAAAAAAAAATTACATGTAAATTAACGAGTTAGAAGAAATTTAAAAATATACAAATGTAGAGTACATGGGTTTCAGGGCCAACAAAGTCTATCACATAATCATATTAATCAATCATTATAAGTAGAGGAGATTAGTTGTCTAGATGGATAATATAAAATTTTCTGTGTTTTGAAAATCTCACTGGACAGTAGGGATGGGCGTTGAATGGACGGACTAGTTGAAATCAACCGTTGACGTTGCATCGACGCGTCGACGGTTTACGTTCATCGCATGGACTAGTTGAATTCGTAGACGGTGGACGGCGGACGCCGTGGTCGGTGGACGATTCGAGATTCAACGTAATGCAAAGCAACGAGCGAGAGCAAGATAAAACGTCTCCGTTTATTTCTCTCTCATCTCTCGCTGTCGACTTGTAGACCATAGAGTGCAGATCTGTGTACATGAACTATGACAGAGACTTGAAATTTGAATGCATGCGTAGGGCGAGATAGGCTTAATAAGCTATTATCTATTATTTTTTACTTGATTTGTGCGATGTGCACGTGCGACGTTTCGGTGAATTCCCAATTTTGCGCTGTATAAAATAAAACAATTCTGTTTAATTATTTTATTTTTTATTGAACTAATATTTTACTGCTTACACCTGATATTGTTGTGTATACCTACTTCTTTCTTTATTATATATAGAAAGAAGTATATAAAACAATATGTAAAAGATATAATGTACGTAAACAAATAAATAATAAAATATTTATCTTTACATATAAGTACAAGTAGCGGTTTTACTTTCTCCGAAACTATATTCCTACGAACTTCTTTAAATTTTAAAAATTAACGTAATAAAAATAGCCGTCGAGCAGCGTCGCGCCGAACCGTTGACAGTTGACCATCGTCCCGATGTTTAGATAGAACGTCCGCGACGTCCGCGTAACGAAGTTGACGAATTCAACTAGTTGATCGTCTCGTCGATGGATAGACGTGGACGGTCTCGTTTCGTCGACGGTAAATACGTCGACGACCCATCCCTACTGGACAGGGATCTGTTAGAAATACAAAAAATCTAGCAGTGTAGTGAAAACCTAACAAATATTTTGTTCTTGCATATTTGCGGTATGGTTAATCTTTTTAACTCAACTAAAATATTGTCACGGGACCGTAACTGTGGGAGGCAAATGAAACACTGGAAATTAATTATAGATTTATTATTTTAAGTAATTCACTAAGTCACTGGATAGATATTTAATCTGGGCGCTGTTCGTATCGTATCGTAATTCGCTCTAATTATATTCCCGAATAACTTGTCTCTCATATACTAAAGCACGTTGCATAAAAATCTCCCAGTTTCGCATTAGAAAACTTTTCGCTTGCCGGTAGGTACTTTCTTGATTTACTGTCGCTGGAGCACAAAAACATGCACTAACAACACTCTGGGCCGCTTCGCGATTTCGTTTCTATGGTGATAGACTTCTGTCAACAAAATAGCTGTCCTTACTTTTATGATTTTCCCGTTTAATCCCGTGCTTTCGACATAATATTTGCTAGATTTTTCTAAAGACTTAGGTGTATTTAATATTATTTTTAGATTCTCGTGTCGATAACCTTCGTAATTAACAATTATTATTTTATCTTTTAGCGTCAATTAGTCTGTATAACCAACTACGTTGACAATGAAACAGACGTTTTTGAAATCAGTATACCAAGATATAATTTGATTAAAAAAACATTATTTTAAATGATTGAGTTTCTCTGTTAAAACATTTCCCCCAGAGATATGACATGTGCTTACAATTTCAACTTCAGAAAGGTAGGTAATCCAATTTTCTTGACGTAGAAATGTTACATTGACGTCGCAAGTAGACATATTATTAAAATATTTATAAATTTATGCTTATGAATTCTGAATTCAACGGCCTCACATATAACAAATTTACGTGACAGTATTTCTTAAGTTTTCAGCTCACAGATGACAAACATAAAACTTTACTCGTTTCGAAAACGTAAAATTATAGCAATATATATTTTAAGGGGGGGTAAGGTTTCTAACTTTTTTTTTTGCATTTTATTTTTAATTTTTTAAATGAATGTTTAACATCGCAAGAATATTGTGTCAAAATTTCAAGTCAATCGGAGCAAAATTGACGAAATTATGAACATTTGAGCGATACTCAGACTGATTTTCTATACCTGCTCGGGCAGCTAAGAGACGCGCTCACCTGAGGACTACCGGACGTGCTATTGTATTAGAAGAGTTTTGCGTAGACAAGGACAAAAAGATGCTGATGATGAAAGCTCTTTGCTGTGTGAACATGGCATCGACGATTATGTATAAGCATAAAATAAGTGTTGAGTTTTATTTTGAATTTTACAGTGTGCAAAACTTTAAATCGTTTTCCCCACATCTCACGTTTTCAAAGTCGGTGTCCATCATAACTTCAAAACTACTGCACCGATCTATTTGAAATTTTGAACACTATTTTTGTAAATAATTTACGAGGTAACGCCGGAGACTTTTTTTCAAATTTGTTATTAATTTTTTTTTTTTAATAACAAATTAGTCGATATTTTTCGCCAAAAATCGCGTTTTTCCCTTCAAAGTGTTCCAAAAAATTTAAAAATTGAAATTTAAAAAAACCCTCCCAGCGTTACCTGAGAAAACCTATTATCTAACGAATGAACTTTTATTTTTTGATTTCAGATGATCTAGCATCAAGTTACGATGGACACCGCAATTCTACTTTTTTCCGAGATACGTCCGAATAATTGCTGCCATTGCCGTATTTTTTAATATTTCGTCTTGAAAATTTTACACAATATTCTTCAAATGTCATACTTTAATGTACTATTTTTTTTATATATAATAAATTTTAATAAAGAGATTATAACTGTGTCGTCACAAAAAATTCACAAAAACATGCCTTTTTTGTACGAATTAACCTTACAACCCCCTTAATAAGACCTACTCATTTGTGTACTGACGACTTTTGAACTCTAAAAGAGTGAAATTTTAATTTAGAAATTCCTATTTGGTGTCCATTAAATATTTTAGTCGAATTAAGAACTGAGCATTATTCAGTATAGCAAATTAAAAACCTATTTGTTCAAGTGATGTTAAAAATCAGAATAGTAAGACCTACCCATTTTGACAATTTGATTTTTCAACTTTATTGTGCAGGCAACTTACTTACCATCCCGCTGTTTCCGGAGGGGTGGGCAGAGAGGTTAGAAACTCGTATGTCTTAAGATAACACTCTTGAATCTTTCACATTGATAATTTTTCTCATTGGCCGATTGATGGATCTTCTAACGTCCTCCAATATCTAGCCTACCGGAAAGTGCCAGGTCTTTCAAATAAATATACATATACAGGGTTATTTGTAAAACATTAATAACCTCGCAGTACTACACCCCTGCCTTGATTATGAGTCGAAAATGTTCAAGCTTTTATGACCTCATATCAATAGTTATGGAGATTGCGACATCAAAGTTTGCATTTTTTTTCAATATTTCTGACTTATTTTTTGTAAAACGTTGGACTATCATTACAGTAAGTATGAAAAATTCATTACCTTTAATACAAGTCAAATAAAATAAAAACCTTCGAATTCCAATTGGAATTTTTTCCGGGTTTTAATAATTTTATTTAACTTGTATTGTAACGAATGAATTTTTCGTAATTGTCTTTTGTTATTAAGGCAGGAATATAGTCCTGCTATGTTCCGCATTAGAATTTATTATTTGTTTTATGTGTGTATCGATCATGAAATTATTTCAATGGTGTAGTTATTCAATATCAGGTGCTTAACAGAATTCTACGAGTAGACTACCAGACTTGTTTTTTCTTTTCAGTTTTTATTTAAATTTCAGTTTTCACGCAGTCGGTTTTTTTTCAAATTTTTGCTTAAGAATATACCTGCTTTATGTCTGCGAGTAAGTCTATGCCAAGGGAATTCTCATATTACAAGGTTTGTGTTTCTACTGATAACTGAATTTTTTGCAGCTTTAGTTTTACATCATTTGGGTCGGAAAAAAAAACTGAAATATCTGGAATCACGGGTTGATAAAAAAAGGTATACCTACCCACCAAACATTTCTAATTAAGGGGGGGTAAGGTTTTTAAATTATTTTTTTGGCATTTTATTTTTAATTTTTTAAACGAATGTATAACATCGTAAGAATATTGTGTCAAAATTTCAAGTCAATCGGAGCAAAATTGACGAAATTATGAACATTTGAGCGATACTCAGACTGATTTTCTATACCTGCTCGGGCAGCTGAGAGACGCGCTCACCTGAGGACTACCGGACGTGCTTATTGTATTGGAAGAGTTTTGCGTAGACAAGGACAAAAATATGCTGATGATGAAAGTTCTTTGCTGTGTGAAGGACGATTATGTGTAAGTATAAAATAAGTGTTGAGTTTTATTTTGAATTTTACAGTGTGCAAAACTTTAAAGCGTCTTCCCCACATCACACGTTTTCAAAGTCGGTGTCCATCATAACTTCAAAACTACTGCACCGATCCTTTTGAAATTTTGAACACTATTTCTGTACATAATTTACAAGGTAACGCTGGAGAGTTTTTTTGAAATTTGTTATTAATTTTTATTTTTTAATAACAAATTAGTCGATATTTTTCGCAAAAAATCGCGTTTTTCCCTTCAAAGTGTTCCAAAAAATTGAAAAATTGAAATTTCAAAAAACCCCCCCAGCGTTATCTGGGAAAACCTATTATCAAACGAATGAACTTTGATTTTTTGATTTCAGATGATCTAGCACCAAGTTATGATGGACGCCGCAATTCTCCTTTTTTCCGAGACACGTCCGAATAATTGCGGCCATTGCCGTATTTTTTAATATTTCGTCTTGAAAATTTTACGCAATATTCTTCAAATATCATACTTTAATGTACTATTAGTTTTAATAAAGAGATTATAACTCTGCCGTCACAAAAAATTCAAAAAAACATGACTTTTTTTGTACGAATTAACCTTACACCCCCCTTAATAAGACCTACTCATTTGTGTGCTGATAACTTTTGAACTTTAAAAGAGTGAAATTTTCATTTCGAAATTCTTATTTGGTGTTCATTAAATATTTTAGTCGAATTAAAAACTGAGCAGTATTCAGTATAGCAAATTAAAAACCTATTTGTTCAAGTGATGTTAAGAACCAGAATAGTAAGACCTACCCATTTTGACAATTTGATTTTTCAACTTTATTTTTAGGCTCCTTACTTACCATCCCGCCGTTTCCGGAGGGGTGGGCAGAGAAGTTAGAATCTCGTATGTCTTAAGTTTACACTCTTGAATCTTTCATTTTGATACTTTTTCTCATTCACCGATTGATGTGTCTTCTAACGTCCTCCAATATCTAGTCTACCGGAAAGTGCCAGGTCTTTCAAATAAATTTACATATACAGGGTTACTTGTAAAACATTAATAACCCCGCAGGACTATACTCCTGCCTTGATTGTGTGTCGAAAATGTTCAAGCTATTATGACCTCATATCAATAGTTATGGAGATATGCGACATCAAAGTTTGCATTTTTTTTCAATATTACTGATTTTTTTTTTAAAACTTTGGACTATCATTACAGTAACTTATATCGAGTATGAAAAATTCATTCCCTTTAATACAAGTCAAATAAAAAAATAAAAATCTTCGAATTCCAATTGGAAAACATTCTAATTGGAAAATTTTCAAGGTTTATATAATTTTATTTATCTTGTATTGAAACGAATATATTTTTCGTAATATATATAAATTACTGTAATGATAGTCCAATGTTTTACAAAAAATAAGTCAGAATTTTTGGAAAAAAAATGCAATCTTTGATGTCGCATATCTCCATATCTTTTGTTATTAGGTCATAATAGCTTTAACATTTTCGACTCATAATCAAGGCAGGAATATAGTCCTGCGAGGTTATTAATGTTTTCCAAATAACCCTGTATATATTTTTATTAATTAGTAAATTACATGTAAAGGAAATGTATGTTCATTTTTTAAATATTGTATTTTTCCGCCCTGTGAACTGTCATTAAATAATTTGGCGATGTCGATTAAACAGTATACTATTATATTTAAGAATTTGCTTATTAGATAAATATTCAATCTGGATTGTTTTTAAAAAATGGAAAAAAATGTTAATCAATTAAAAAGACACTACAAATACGGTCGAAAAACTTTCATAAACTTACCAAACTGCGGTGTCGAAATTTCATAACGCGTCTGCCCCGGATATAGAATCACAGTATACTAAGAACAGTAATACGTCTTCATACAAACTGGCCGCTACCCATTAGAATGTGTGCGTGCGTGCTCGGCGCCGTGTACGCACGCACTGTGACGCACACATTGACATAGAATATGGGGGCACAAGGCGGCAGCAGTAAGGGCCGGGCCTTCGGTGCCATTCGCGCTCGCAGCCGCCGCTTTAGAAAAACAATGCGCTTCCTGAAAAAAATGCCTTTTTTTATGTTTGTGGTGCTTTACTAAAAAGGTGTGTTGATTATGACAAAGACTGTTTTTTTTTTTTTTTTAGTTTTTAAAAGTCTACGTTGATGTTAATCAGCGTTCTTGCAATTTAAGTGCAGAAACTAGGTATACTAATTACAGAAATTTTCGGGTTTCGTGTCTACCTTATGCGTCGGAATCTCAGACGCTACGAGTTAAAAGAAAGAGAGTAAAAATAAAATGACAACCCTTGCGTCAACGCAAGAGTAGGCTAATAACTCGCCGACAGGCCGGAGATAAACTACTGTTCTGGGTATACTGTGATAGAATGGAAGTCCGTCTCAAATCTTCGCAATAGGTAGGTAATGGGTCCCGACTGTTAAAGCCACTATGTTCCGCATTAGAATTTATTATTTGTTTTATGTGTGTATCGATCATGAAATTATTTCAATGCTGTAGTTATTCAATATTAGGTACTTAACAGAATTCTAGACTAATAGACTTGTTTTTTCTTTTCAGTTTTTATTTAAATTTCAGTTTTCACGGAGTCGGGTTTTTTTTTCAATATTTTGTTAAGAATATACCTACCTACTTTGTGTCTGCAAGTAAGTCTATGCCAAGGGAATTCTCATATTACAAGGTTTGTGATTCTACTGATAACTGAATTTTTTGCAGCCATAATTTTATATCATTTGGGTCGGAAAAAAACGGAAATATCTGGAACCACGGGTTGATAAAAAAGATGTACCCAACATTTCTAGTTAAGAAATTTAATGAAAGATAAAATAACATATCTAAGAATTAACACCATCTATGAATATTCCTATGAAACTTTTTACACTGAAGTTTTGATATATATTAAATACACGCAAATATAGATGTCGTTGCTAATTCACTTTTAAAAGGGAAGAACGATTCTTTCTGAATCGACTCTTTCTGTTGCAAAAAAGCTGCGCGGCTTTTTTCTCTCTCTTTATTATGGACTTTACCAATTGCGTGTTATATTTTTAGTCTCACCAGGGGCGCGCAGTGAGAACAACAAGCAAAACTTTTCCTTAGCATATAAATATTATTTTAAAAAGAAACCGAAATAAGACATATATCTATTACCTACCTACCTATTACCTAACATGTTATTCAGATTTTAATATTTCATAATAATCTGTCGGATAAACATTTATTTCAATTATTTTTTTCCAAATATATCAACGGTTCCTGCGTAGGAACCTACCTATACAGTCGAATCTGCGAAAATTCGACTTTCGTTTAACTATTTTACACCAGATATTATTTATTAGATATTATTTATTATTTATTATTTATTAGATATTCTCTCTACGAGTGTTGACGGAAAAGTTTTTAGCGAAAAACCAAAAACTTTTCTGTGCATTTGTAGATCTGCAAAAAGCTTATGATAGGGTTATTAGAGGAAGGTTATGGAAGGTACTCTCTGACTACAAGGTGAACAGTAAACTTATAGACGCAGTTGCATCCCTTTACGAGGGGAGTACTGCGTGTGTAAGAATCAATGAATCTTTCACACCGTGGTTTGATATAACAAAAGGTGTCAAACAGGGTTGTGTAATGTCTCCATGGCTGTTCAACTTGTATATGGATAATTGTGTGAAAGAACTGGAATGTATGAATATAGGAGCGAAAATGAGTGATTTGATTGTATGCTGTTTACTGTACGCGGATGATGCGGTATTAATGGCAAATAGCGAACAAGACCTACAAAGTCTAGTTAGCAGGATGTATGATGTATGCAAGGAAAGTGACCTTATTATGAATGTAAAGAAGTCAAAAGTAATGGTATTCGAGAAGGAGGAAAGTAAGACAACGTGTGAAATACTAGTAGGCAATGAATGTTTGGAACAAGTAGATGAGTTTGTGTACTTGGGAAGTATGTTCGATAGAAGAGGGAATGTTGAGAAAGATATAGAGAGGAGAGTGACTGCCGGGAATAGGGTGAACGGTGCTTTGAATGCAATAATTTCTAATAGAAATATGTCTACCGAGGCAAAACTGGCGGTACATAATGGAGTTCTGGTACCGACACTAATGTATGGAAGTGAAGCCTGGAGCTGGCAGAAGAGGAACGAAAGTAGATTGAATGCAGTGGAGATGAGGTCCCTTAGACGTATGTGTGGTAAATCCATGTATGATAGAGTAAAGAATGAAGATATTAGGAATGAATGTAAAGCTGATCGTAGCATAATACAGAGAATAAAAATAGGGTCGCTCAGGTGGTTTGGGCATGTTGAGCGAATGAATGAGGAAAGAATGGTAAGAAAGATATATGATGCAAGTGTTGACGGCGCCAGAAAAAGAGGGCGACCACGGAAGACGTGGCATGACCAGATTAACCAGATACTGGAAGATGGTCCTGTTAGAAGTCTGAACAACCGTCGAGCTTGCATGCGAAGATGTATGAATGTAGACGAAGCGAAAGTTGTATGTCAGGACAGAAGAGTATGGCGCTCTATCCTCTCTGCCTACCCCCTCGGAGAAACGGCGTGATGGTAAGTAAGTAAGTAAGTAATTTTACACCATCCAATTTACTCATGTTTTTGGATAATGTAAAAAATTGTTTATTTTCCTTTTGTAAGTGCTTTTTTAAAACTTAAATTATTATTTTTTTAACCTTGTCTAAAGATAAATAGTAAATTCGGTGGTTTAAGAAAGTAAAACGAAAAAATATCTTTTGCAGATTCGAGTCTACGTGGGGACGTTCATCATTATGGTAAATTAAAAGTCACGTTTCTTTTTCACTCTCCATGAAAATGATATAATACAGTACCTAACTTAAAAATACAGAAACAATTAACATTAATAAACAAGTCCTTAAAGAGTATGAATAATTTTGAATTGAATAAATGATACATATACATATTACACACATAATACTATAATAACAAGGATTTAAAAAAATGTACTTACAACAGTTAAATTTAAAAACCTAAAATGCACTTTAATATTAATAAAGGCATATTAATATATGTACCTACACATTTTAATAAATACCTCCTAAAACAAAAATAAAATAATGAAGCATTTCAATTCATTTAAGTAATACCTAATTAAAGATAAATAAAGACAATAGTGAAGACTTATGCGAATTAAATTTTCACAATTCTCTTATTTAGAAACCAATACAACGCAACAAAAAAAAGTAAAGGTATAAAAGCAAAGGCAGCGATATCAAAAAAATTAATGCTGTCATCAAGCATTGCTAATTTGTAATGTACTGATTCGAGATTTTATTGGAAACATAGACTATTAATTTATAAGAAATATGATTGTGGAAGGGATAGATACATGAATTCAGAACATAAAATTCAGTACATTTTAAATTAGTAATCCTCGGTGAATGTATTCAATACATTTTTTAACTATTAGGATATTGCTGCCTTTGCTTTTATACCCCACACATGTTTTTGGAATTTTACGGCAGTTCAGAATCTTCTGGTTTGTGATGGACCCTGTGATGTGATCCGAAACGTCGGCTAGAAAGATCGCACAACACCCCAGAAAAAACATAAAACATAATAGATGTAAAAGAAACTTTGTATTAGCAAAGCTTTACATCATTATTTTGTAAGGCAACGAAAGGGCGACAAATTAATTGTATAGCTGCGCGGCTTTTAAATAAAAAATACTTTTGAACGTGAGAAAGCTATTTTAAAATTACGAAACACTTCGCGAACACAGAATTTTAAATAGGGGAAAATCCTCAATTACAAGAGCAGTGGCGGACTGGTTCGATTTGAGGAAAAACGCCTGATGAAATTGCTTCAAAAGTTTGAATGCAACTATGCATCAGTTTCGTAGTTTGGTCAACTTAGTGCAATATTACAATGTATATGTTGCACAAGTCTGGCATGCTGCTGTGCAGCTTCTCAAACTCTAAGGAGTGTTTCAAACCAATCTTGCTTTGTCGTTGAGTCAACTGAAAATTCAATAATTTTAGTTTGAAACCTACATTTTTTTAAGGCTACTTACAATAGGCCAATTATTGTAACTAAAAAAATACATAACAAAGCGGCTTGAGGCTTGAGAAAATCACTTAGGCCCAAATACAGATCAGTACTTAAAATTATTTAAAAGTTAAGGCACGCTTCAAAAGAATTATTTTGAATGCAAATTACGCTTTTAAAGCGTACTTCAACCTTTAAATCACTAAGTATTGTCTCTGTATTAAGGCCTTAAACCCATTGTGACCTCACCAGGAATCTGGAACTTCTGGTATGAAAAGCCAGTGTCGTGCTTACCGGACTGCGGAGGCCGAGAATTAACAGGTTGTTAACTCCACCGTGAACCGTCAAAAAGTACATTCAAATTTTAAAAAAATGAGCGAGACTTACAGTAGTCGCAAATGATGTATAATATATTTTCTCAGTAACGTTTAGTAAAGACTCGGCAAAAAAGTCTGCGGCTCGAGCAGGCAGTTTGGACGACTCGGTAAAGAAGTCTGCATTATCCTATAAATCGAGCGTAAGAATGATACACATAAAAACTCATACTCGCAGAGAGAACCAAGAAAAATAAATCGTGTGAAAAGACTGAAAAAATGGTTTCAAGTCAAAAATATATATAGATACCATTAAACATACATGTCAATATATATCGCATAAAACTTTATATTTGAAAAGTCTTATATTTGAAAATTATATGATAAATGATCAGGTGTTTTTAATTAAAACAGCTGATTTTAATTAACAGATATTATTAAATAGTTTCATTTAGGGCTAAGACCCGCCAAGGGTTGTAGTGCCAGGAATGAAGTATGAAGAAGTTTCATTTAGGGTAAGATTATTTTCAAATATTTTTATAAAATATCAGAATCAATAAAATATAAGAATGTACTTAGGTTTCACGGCCGCTGAGAATCATCTGGTTTGTATCCTCTGGGGTATTATGCCGTGTTTTTACGTCCTTTCTGGCCGACCCCATTGCAGGGTCCATCATCAGGGCTGATGTGGTAAACAAGGAAGTTTCGGCCGGCGTTTAAAATTATCAGTGAGGTTAACACAATTTTTTTTTAATTATTGACTTGGGCGCCGATATTCCTTGCACCGGCCGCGTGCGAAATGGCGGAATGTTTATTTAAATCGGAATCCGATTAGTCGTCCATGCGGGCCTATTCTGGAATTACGTCGAAAAGCCGACTTACATAAATTAGATAATTATGCGGGTGATTTTTTTGTTCGATACGTCAAAAAAATTGCGCTCAATGCCGTCCGCCAAATTGAATTTCGATACTTTTTCCAAAACGTCTACTTTGGGCTTCTCGCCTGACAGCACATATTTCATTTCAATAATCTACCAGAAATAATTATTAATGATTATTAACTGAGCGAATAGTGATCTACGAGACATAATGAATAAACTGGTAAAACTAAACGTAATAAATAATAAATAATAAATAATAGCTGCTCGTGGAAGAAGCTTCCTCAGTAGAGAGACGTCGAGGGATTGCAAATCCTTACAAAAAATCGTGGGAGTGTTTGTTCATTTTCTACAATACATCGATTTACACAATTCTTTTGTTTCCTTTTCCTAGGGTGTCCATTAGCACGTTTTCTCAAGGGATATGCCTAAAGTCTTTTTTGGCTTTTAGCAATTATTTTAATTTTATATTAAAAGTAAGACAACGTGTGAAATGAGTTTGTGTAGTTGGGAAGTATGTTCGATAGAAGAGGGCATGTTGAGAAAGATATAGAGAGGAGAGTGACTGCCGGGAATAGGGTAAATGGTGCTTTGAATGCAATAATTTCTAATAGAAATATGTCTACCGAGGCAAAACTAGCGGTACATAATGGAGTTCTGGTACCGACACTAATGTATGGAAGTGAAGTCTGGAGCTGGCAGAAGAGGAACGAAAGTAGATTGAATGCAGTGGAGATGAGATCCCTTAGACGTATTTGTGGCAAATCCATGTATGATAGAGTAAAGAATGAAGATATTAGGAATGAATGTTAAGCTGATCGTAGCATAATACATAGAATAAAAATAGGGTCGCTCAGGTGGTTTGGGCATGTTGAGCGAATGAATGAGGAAAGAATGGTAAGAAAGATATATAATGCAAGTGTTGACGGCGCCAGAAAGAGAGGGCGACCACGGAAGACGTGGCATGACCAGATTAACCAGATACTAAAAGATGGTCCCGTTAGAAGCCTGAACAACCGTCGAGCTTGCATGCGAAGATGTATGCATGTAGAGGAAGCGAAAGTTGTATGTCAGGACAGAAGAGTATAGCGCTTTATCCTCTCTGCTTACCCCCACGGGGAAACGGCGTGATGGTAAGTTAGTTAGTTAGTTAGTTATATTAAAGATATAAAGAATAAAAATACCACATATGACGGCGAATATAATTTTTCAGAAATAAAATAACGAAAACTTTGTTTTAGCCACACTTAAATTTTGTTTTAAAAAATTCAACACGTTTCGGGAGCGATGCTCCCTTCTTCAGGACAATGAATGTACTGAAATTAATAATTAATTAATCTAATATAGACATGTTTGGTCTCACCCAAGTGACTCAAATCACCCAAGTGTTTACAATGACGCAGGTACAAAGTAATTATAATGGGAAAAGGTTTAAGATAAGGCTGTTTATAATGTTTATTTGATTATTTATAATATTTAATATTCCACTAATACTTTTCTTAATTTCTAATATTTGTAGATTATCCAAACGAAAATCCCAAGTATTACTATGTAAAATTTTGAAACCGGAATTTATACCAAAAGAGTGATTACATTATTTTAGGTTTGTTTGAAAATTTTGAATTCCCTCCTGAAATCTGTTGAATTTTCTAAAACAATTTAATTGTGGGTGAAATATACTTTTTATTATTTTATTTATAAGCCAGATTTCATTTAATTTAGGAGCCACAAAGTGAGTTCGAAAAATTTGAAAAAATAATTATTCAAATTTGCTATGCTTATGTTATACATAAAGTTAGCTGGAGCCTAGTATCGAAAATACCTATTTAAATTGAAATTTTGTTTATCTGTCTCCCTTCCCCCCATTTTTAGTTTATTATTACTAATATTCGTTCCACATTGGCTACAAACACACAAGGTACTATCACCATCTTGCCTGGACCAAATTTAGCATACATCGTAAGGATTTGCTTATAAAAGCCCTCCGGAGTATTAAATATTTTTTTTTATTTTTTATTTAAATTATTTTTTTTACAAATACATTTTTTTTACTAGGTAGACTTATGAATTTATGTATTATACATTTTTTACTAGGTACAAGGTACTTACTTATGAATATATGTATTATATTTTTTTTTACTAGGTAGTTACTTATGAATTTATGTATCTCTATTACATGAGTGTCATAAACTCGTGTGTAGATATGAAATCTTTTTTTTTTCAATTGGTTGAGCAACTTTGTAGATTGATATTTCAGAAAAATTGTTTTTTTTTTTTTATATAGTTATGAAATCATTTTTATTGGAATACCTATTTGTAAACAGTAAGGAATTATTTTGTTAAAAACAAACATTTCAACTATACATTTATGTGTTAGTATAACTGAATGGCTTATTATGGGACTACCACACGCACAAGAATCACCACACTTTTCTTTCACACTCACCACAAGAAACACCAACTACACGCACGTTTGTACACGAAATACCGTGCGTGTACACGGTGCAACCGGCATGAGCATGCAAAGGTGTGGTGATACTTGAGCGTGTGGTAGACCCATTACGCTAACAATGTACAATAATTATTGTATTATTACAATTTTCTTAATTTTATATTGCTTTTTTAACTGTATGTTACCATGGTGCGTTAATATGTCTATCGTGAATAGAACGTGCGACATTAATAAAGGAATGAGTACCTTGTTGGTCTTGTGGTTAGGACACTGGCCTCGTGATCCAAAGGTTGCGGGTTCGAACCTCACTCCAGACTAGCAAGTTAGTCCTATTTTCATAGCACAAGCGTTTAGCTTAGTTTGAAAATAGAAGAATATTGATGTGACACGTATTCCGTGTTCACATCTCTATTTTAAAAAAAAAAAAAATTGAACCTACATATATCGTACTTTTTATACAATGTCAGAAGTAATAAAAAAGTGGCATATGGTAAAGTTTCCTCAACATTATTTGTTGTACTAACGGGGCAGGTTATACAGGGTGCCTCTTGGCTAGCAGCAAAACGTCGGAAGAGACTTTACACTTTGAGTAAAATGTCAAAAAAATATGTTTCTGACCTATCTTCTGTAAAACACTGGAGTATAATAAAAGTACCTTATATAAAATATTAATAGTTTATTCACTTTGATACTCGATTGAAGTCAAATAAAATGATTAAAACTGTGCAGAAATTTGAAGCAGATATTTTTTGCAAAACAAAATAGTTTTATTTGACTTGTGTCTATACAAATTCACGATAGTCGCGTCACGTTTTTCAAAACATAACTTAAAAATATTTAAAATTTATTTATTTATTATTTATTCATTAACGCGCTATTGGGCTTTTTCAATAGATAGGTAAGTGTACATTAACAGAATATATAGATAGTTTAAAGAGAAAAAAACAATAACATGTAAACATAATAATGACGTAAAGAGAAAAGAAAATACTTAAAATATAGATACAAATATATAAATATAAATATAATATAAGATAAAAAGGAGAAGCATAAGAAAAACAGAAATTTAAAAACAAAAAAGTAATTATGTAGTGTGAAAAAATATAGCACAAGCATTGAAAGTAATATTATAATAAAAAATATACATACAAATACAATTCAATTATTTATGTCAAATTCGACAAATACTAGTAATCTTTCAATACACCTTTTAATATATGTTTGAATAATGTACAGTTATTGGCAAAGACGTCCAGTAGCTCGTACCTTGTCCCTTACCTCCTCTAACTAACTAACTTTAAACATTTCGCTTAAAGCCATGTATTCACTAGGGGACAAATCGCGAAACATCTACGCTCATGTTTCGGGGACAATGACGGGGTCATTTAACGTGTACACACCGGGACTCGCATATCACTTGTCGCTCGATGAGGTAATGTTGACAGCTGCGTATCTATTTACACTTGCCGCTCGATGAGGTTAGGATGACAGCTGCGTATCTATTTATTTTATCAATTTTATGTTTATCGATACGTAAGAGGAGAAAAAGGTGGTAGGTGCGAAATTATTTACTACAAAGAGATAGAAGGATGGATATTCTATGCGATCTTCGAATGTCTGACGAATCTTTGTCAATTTAACTCGAATGACAACAACTGATTTCGACAATTTATTACAAATAATCGGGCCTTCCATAGCCAAGCAAGACAATATTAAGGAACGCTGTTGGCCCGCACATCATTTTATTTTTATATTCGCGGTTTGAAGTGTTCCACAAAATTGTACGGCGATGAGTTGGAGAACAATAATTTCGTTTCCCCACGTTAATGTCAGTTGACAGATACAACGCATGCGCATTCACTTGTAAACATACCACGTGATACTGACGCGCAGCCCGATGTCCCCGTGAGCTCGCTCGAGTGCCGTGCGCATGATAACGTTTCCGGGGCACGTAGAAATGCCCCGCTATGTTGTGCGCGACGTCGCGGAACAGTGCGTGACGTTGCAACGTCACGTAGATGCTTGATGTTGAGAGATAATTTGTCCCCTAGCGAATACATGGCTTAAAGCGTAAAGAATATTTTCTATTCCAAAGTGAATAAAGAACATTCCTCCGAAGCTAGCTACGAGACACCCTGTATTTGATGCTGATAATTAAAAATGTCACCGTGATTGGTGAAATAAAACTTATCGGGTGGCAATTTAAAATGTGTCCATTAGATTTTTAAACCGTGCGCCTCCTGCGTTCATTTATATTTCAGTGAATGAAATTTCGCAAATGGGATTTTTAACCGCGAAAAGCCATCTGATAAATTGACATTTTTTCAGACTCAACCGCTCAATTTCAGTGGAGTTACGGCGTAATACAGCCCTCGATCAAAAGGCTTTGTGTTATTAGGCGAAGGGATTCCGTTTTCATATCATATTGTAATGGTAGTGACGCTTCGAGGCGGGGAACGGGGATTCCCCAAAGTGTTTAAATATTTTCGTGAGCATTATTATACGTGTCTCGATTGCCTAATTGCTTCAAGGGGCGGTAGACCTCATCATGTCATTGAAAGATTTGGCAGACACTTTGTGGTGCAACATTATAATTTAAAATATGTTTCACTTTACTTTGTAATACACACACAATATGAGTAATTAAATTACAACTAGGTTTAGTTATTTAAGAGTTAAGGTTGTTATTACGGTCGTTAGACATATTTAACTGTAATTTCGGATATTTTATACGCACCGTATGTATTACGGACATCAAGAAAACGATCTAGCATATGTGATGTTCCAAGAAATAAAGCATACTTACCTTAGATTAGAGGTCTTTCTGACAAAATCAGCCAGGTGTTGCTGAAATTAAATATAAAAACAGTTTTCAGCCCCCATAGTTCGATCTCACGTATGTTAGGTAGTGTAAAAGATAACACACTGTTTGAGTCTCCAGGTGTATACAGAGTGCCATGCGATTGTGGAGCTTTCTACATAGGACAAACTAAACGCAATATCGCTACACGATTGAAGGAACACATTGGAGCAATTAAAAACAACAAGTCCAATACATCGGCAATCTGCGAACATGCATCCAAAGGGAATCTCTGTCATTTCATCAGATTTGACAAAGCAAAAATCTTATCAACAGAACCGCACCTTATACCCAGATTAGTGAAAGAGTCCATTGAAATGTACAAACATCCCAATTTCAATAGAGATGACAGTTACAACCTGTCAAGTATTTGGCGCCCTGTTCTAACGACACTGATTCAACCCTTGAGAGAAGTCGCAGTAAAATCCGCCGACGTAACTAGTACATATTGCACACTGGCGACCTCTATTGTAGAAGAAGAGAACACTCCACAACAAAGTGCATACAATTTACGCCCTAGAAAGCAGCACCTTTAATCAGTCCGACCTCCACCTCCGCGGGTAAAGGTCGTCCTCCTGATGACGTTGGATAAGTATCCAACGAAACGTCGAGATTCGCTTCTCGGTAATACATACGGTGCGTATAAAATATCCGAAATTACAGTTAAATTACTACTATAGTTTCGAGAGGAGCAGTCCCTCTCATCATCAGGTATGGATAATAACTAACTTAAATACATAATTTATCAATCTAATCGGGTAGGTCAGGGGGGCGTGCGGGGGGGAGGGTATTTTTTTCCCCGGACATCGCCGCTGCTTAAAAAATAACAATTTCTCCGAATTTTCCAATCATATAATTAACACTTATCATTCTTTCGAGTCACAAATTAAATTTACTCCACTCGGTTCCTCATAGAGGATGGATAATGAATAGTTCGGAAACCGTTGAAATCCTAAAAAATTTGAATTCTAGAAACACATTGTGGTGGCTCGAGATACATACACACATACACCTGTGTAATGAGTTACCACAGGTGCTGACATCGAGTACGGCAGGCCGTCGCTCTCGATACAGAGGTTGAGGCAAGATCGCTGAGCAAGGCAAATGTAAGCCGGACCAATGCCGAGAATTGCTAGAGGGCACGAAGAGCGGATGAACTCACATGCTGACCAGACTAAATACCCACACGCGCGGCTGAGTAAAGAGGAAATCATAACCCCCCCGATTCCTTTGTTCTGAATCACTACATAAGCACGCGCCCGCAGAACAAAACTATCTCACTCCAGCGGGGCTTCTCGGATGCAGCGGAAGCCCTCGCCGTCATACCTTCGAACGTCACGCTTTCACTTGATACCTTTGTATACTACTGTATTCTTTATAATTTGTTATCAAATGAATTCTGTCAAACCATCGCGACTTTTACAACATCAACCGCAGCAGAGATCTCCGACTCTACAAACGGAGTGGTGACCTTTGAGTTCAACTCTATCCAAAACTGGAGGACTCATCCACCTCCAAAACATTAATAAATAATATCATATTTCAGTCCACTTCACCACTCCTAGAGCGGTTCGGGGAAAAAATACCCTTCCCCACCGCGCGCTCCCTGACCTACCCGATTACATTGATAAATATTGTATTTAAGTTAGTTATTATCTACACCTGATGATTAGAGGGGCTGCTCCTCTCGAAACTATAGCAGTAATTTAATAACTCATATTGGGTGTGTGTATTACAAAGTAAAGTAAAACATATTTTAAATTTCATCAATATCGTTTGGTTATACAACACAACGTGTAGCCAGCTCAACCATTATGAATAATAACTAAGAAACACTACAATATCTCACGGTGCGCTAATGCAATAAATTTCAATTAAAAAATATATATTTTATTTATTTAAAAAAAAGTTACTGCACAAAAATTAAATCGGAACACTCTTCTACAATTTATAGTAGCTAAATGTTTCCAGAATATTCCATACACTTCTTATTACACTGTTTCTTAATTTGCACCAATTCACGCTGTTTTGATGTCTTTGTAATGTTCTCCATTATTGTTTTTATGTGATGTTCCCCAACTCCACCCACGGTAATATACCACATCTATCAAATTTTTGGATGTTGTATATATGTTTAATATGCACACCTTAGTTCATATGTGTGTTGTATTTTTACTACCGCCACCTGTCGTTGAAATTTTGTCATTCCATTAACTAGTACAGATGTCGCCGTTGTTAATGAGATATCTATATCGCAATATTCTTTATATATGTATATGACATTCATCCGAATTATTAACAAATACATCAATTTTTATATTCAATTTATATTCTGCAGTCACCTATTATCTTCCTCAGTTTCTCCATCCTATCAAACATCTAAAAATATTCATCTACTGGTATCAAACATTTATTAGGTGTTTAATAGTATTTCAAACGTTGCATTCCTTTTTTTAGTTCCTTTCTTTTAACTCATAGCATCTGCTTGCTTGACGCAAAAACTTTGGATCGATTTTTAACCCTTTTACCGTGATCCGATCGAACTGAAACTTTGCAGACAGACTCGTGGTGACGATAAAAATGATCTTAAAAATTTTCGTTTAAAAAATTAATAATTATAGTATAATTTTGGATTTTTCAAATTTTTAATGTTTTTTCATAAAACCGAGTAATGACTCCGACGCGCGCTGTAGACACGAAAAATGATTCAATAAGAAAGGGAGTATAATAAAAATTTGGTTTTTATGGGTTGGTTTTTTTTTAATATCATCATCATTGTATGGTCATTGGCACATTGTACATCATACAAAAATATTGTTCACTATTTTTGCCTTCATACATTCCAATTCTTTTACACAACTATCAACATACAAGCTGAATGATCCGTTGATTCTTACACATGCAGTACTTCCTTCGTTTAAAAAGCATAAACTCTAACATAACAGTATCAGGCAGACAGTGTACCTGCGATACGAGCAACAAACAAGCTTGGAAGAACTTTGGGGAGGCAAAGGTATATCCAATAATGATAACAGTGGAAAAATTTGTAAGTACCTGTCTACGTTCAGTTTAATATCTGCATAATATTGCTTGTTCGTTTGTTTGTCCTTTGTGCGTAAATATTTATGCTGATCATTACGTATTAACAGTCTGCTCCCAATAAAGCCGCCACTGTTTGTGCAGGTAGAGTACATCAATATTGAACTTTAAATTAATTATGATACGTTTCTACATTAGATTATATAACAAGTAAAGCCGTTGAAGGGATTCTCTAATCATTGTATTATTATAATAGTATTGTATTAAAGCAGTTAACCTATTATGTAACAGATTATTCCACAGTTCCACGTCGAAGGCTACAGATAATCTGTAAGATAATTATTAATGGAAATAAATATCTTTGTGTAAAAACACTATTCGATAATTAATGATTAATCAACATATTTCGGGGCCAATTGTTCCTTTGTTAAGATACAGTGTATATTAAATATTAAAATTTGAATTAAAGACGCTAACAAAAGTTAAAAATAAATAAACAATTTTTATTAATCAATTAGAAAAGACATACAGAAAAAATAAAAATAACGAAAAAATATTTTAAATGCCGCCGGGACTCGAACCGCGGACCTCCAATTCTATCCGGGAATGGCGCGTCATCCAATTTCGCCACGGCACTCTGGTAAGTTAACGAAAATTTAACCTTATATGCAGTCTCATTTTAATTGATTTACATTTTTATTCCATTTTTAAAGCAATCCACTTTTTATAATGCAATATTCACGAATACCTTCGCGTATCTACCGCTAGAGGATGCCAGAAATTAATTAATTTCATTTTAATTTTTGGAAACATTTGATACAACACATATGTATATTAAAGGAAACACATTCTTATTGTGAAGTTGCAATTTCAGAACAAATTTTTGTGAATTATTAAACAATTTTGATTAATCAATTAGAAAAGACTTACAGAAAAAATCAAATTAACGAAAAAATATTTTACATGCCGTGGCAAAATTGGATAACGCGCCATTCCCGGATAGAATTGGAGGTCCGTGGTTCGAGTCCCGGCGGTATTAAAAATATTTTTTCGTTAATTTGATTTTTTCTGTATGTCTTTTCTAATTGATAAATAAAAATTGTTTAATAATTCACAGAACTTTATTCTGAAATTGCAAATTCACAAGAAGAATTTGTTTCCTTTAATATAAAAATAAATACCTATTATTTATTTATTTAAATATAAATATTGCGTGCAAGGAATGTTCTCGTAGCGGACTAGTGCGGTACAAACGACGCCGACGTACAAGTCTCCACATACAATACAAGTGGAAGCGTCTCGAGTGACGATTAGTGAGAGTAAGAGAGAGATTAGAGACTAGTATTTTAAGGTGTTCAGCGACATTGTGAATAAAATAAAACTTTAATTAATTTCTGGTGTTGTTAAAAAAAATAATAAAATTAATAAATTTGTCTCCAATCGCTGCGACCCGTGACAATATACATTTTTATATGGATAAAATATTGTTTTGAAGCAGATTGCTTGTTGCTATATTATTATTGTGGAGGTGAGTGAGTCCTCCGGTATTGGGTGAATTAACTCAAGGGTCACCACTCCGTTTGTAGAGTCGGAGATCTCTGCTGTTTCTGGTGATTTGAAACTCGCGGTGTTTGAATAGAATTTACTGGAGTATAATATTGACAAATGTTACAAGTACAGTAAATACAGTTACAAAATAATGAATCGATAAATGGCGAGGGCTTCCGCTGTATGAGCGAGCCACTGTGAAGTGAGATGTATAATGAAGAGGGCTTCCGCTGTATCCGAAAAGCCCCGAAAGAGTGAGATGCCCTGCTCTACGGGCGAGAGTTTATATACCTGTATCTAACAAAGAAAACCGTAGTTGTTTTGACTTCATTTACTCGGCCGCGCTTGGAATATTTTGTCACTCCAGCAGAGGTGAAATGCTGCTCCTGCCCTCTAGCGATTCTCGCCTTTGTCCTCGTTCGTTGCCCTCGCTTCCATTGTCGTTCTTTCCCGAATTCAGCGTTCTGGTTTCGACCGTTGTACCGAGAGCGACGGCCTTTCGTGTTTAGGTGCTGATGTACTCGGTACTTCTTTACTCGTGTAAATGCATGCGTCTTTGACTGCCACATTATCAATAAAAAAAATGGAAGTGAAGATTGAAGCTGGCAGAAGAGGAAGGAAAGTAGACTGAATGCAGTGAAGATGAGATCCCTTAGACATGTTTGGAAAATCTATTTAAGATAGAATAAAAAATGAATATATTAGGAATGAACAGTTGAACTTAGCACAGTTAATTGAATTAAAAAAGGGTCGCTCACATGGTTTGAGTATGTCGAGCGAATAAATGAGGAAATAATGATAAGAAATAAATAATGTTGTTGACGGTGGCAGAAAGAGAGGACAACCGCGGAACACGTGGCAGGGCCATATTAAGCAGATACTGGAAGATGGTACTGTCAGGAGCCTCATAAAACGTCGAGTTTGCATGCGAAGATATATAATACAGGGTTAAGACCTATGTTGCATATCCTGCGCTGGTACTACGATACGATAAACCGATTCAAATGCACAAAGGATTTGTTGCGTTGCGTCCCTTGCACTTAAAGTTTTATATTTTGTACAACAGTTGTAGGTACCCACCCACTGTTACCGCTCCCGCCTCAGCAATATCGGAGTTATTATGAATAATGCATTCAGAGCATCGAGTCGACAATCGAACGTACCTTCTATTGCCATTTTTCAGTCAGTTCACCTTATGCTATTCACTGTTACGTAATATTTATTAACCGAAAATTATATTATTACTAGCTCTTTGTACCCGGTCTTGCTCAGCTTAAGGAATTAGTTAAAAATAAGTTTGCGGGAGGACAAAAAAGGTTCCATTGTTTTGCAAGGTCTCTAATAAAAAAATGTTTCCATTTAATCTAGGCTGGGATGAATAGGATGTCCAGCAGGGAATTGTGGCCTATGTATTCCACCGGAACCTAAGAAATCAGAATGCAAAATTTGGATCAGATAGGTCAAACGGTGTAGATTTGTACAAAAAATATATCTCAGTAAATTTCGCCTTTGTTATCTGCCGGATCCTAAAGAATAAATTTCCAAATTTTTCGTTTATATTCTTTAGGACCTGACAGACAACATAGGCCACATTTCCCCCTGGACCCATCCCATCCATCACAGTCTAGATTAATTGGAAACGTTGTTTTCATTAGAGGCTTTGCAAAACAATGGAACCTTCGTTTCCCCTCGCAAACTTATTTTTAACTTAACCCATTATAACACATGCAACGCTGAGTACGAACAGCTGGTAATATAATAAAATTAAGAAAATCATACGTACATTAAAAAGAATACTTATTAATATTCCAATTAAATATATAGAGGTATCATTACTAGCTGCGAGATTTATGTACACTGTAACATTGGAAGGTCGTTAGATGACTCTATCACAGTCCATGTGAATATACTGAATATATGAAAGTAACTGATTTAGATCATAATATATGTGAAATATAAAAATCAAAGGCAGCAATATAAAAAAAAAATGCAGTTATCGGGGGTTCCTAATTTTAGTCTACTGAATTCGAGATTTTATAGGTAACATAAAATGACTTATAGAAAACATGATTTTGGAAGGGATAGATACTTAAAATCTAAATTTTAATATATTCTAAATTATCCTTTGTGACCGCATTCACAATATTTTTTATTTTTTGGATATTGCTGCCTTCTCTTTTATACCCCATAAAGTAAAAATAAACCCCGTTTCCGTTTCCCGTATAAATAGCTTCGTCTCTGTGAGACTTCTATAATTTATCTTAATTGAAAATAATTATTTATTGTACTATCCTTCTTATTTTAAAATAATTTACTTCTGCTACATATCACTCATAATTTTGACGTACATCTGCGTATGGTGGCGTGAACGTACCTTCGATGTCACGGGAAAATAAAAAAATTCAAACGCTCACTGTATGAAACCTATAGGGCCTGCATTGACAACGTAGTCGTGGTTAGATACAAAAGGATTGAAGGAGTTTCTACCCCATTTCTATACCCTGTGCAATAGATACGTAAGAGGCAAGGGGGAGTTCAGCAAACATGGCTGAGCTAGCGTCGTCCGCGGTCATTAGTGGTGTCGCGACTAGACGCAGTCTCAAATCCTATACTTCTCTCATCATAAATAAATAAATAAATAAATCATCACTCATTTTTCGCAGTCCAATATTTCAAATTACCTAATCCCCCTTTATGTGTAGAAGCCGTGACGTGAATAAAAAACATGGCGAACAATGCTTATTACTTTAATTTGTTCAAATATTTATATTTAATAGGTCGCATACTACTTGCGCATAACTATATTACCCTGGCAGAAGAGGAACGAAAGTAGATTGAATGCGGTAGAGATGAGATCCCTCAGACGTATGTGTAGCAAATCAATTTTTGATAGAATAAAGAATGCAGATGTTAGGAACGAATGTAAAGCTGATCTTAGCATAATTAATAGATTTAAAAAAGGGTCACTCAGATGGTTTGGGCATATTGAGAGAATGAATGAGGAAAGAATGATAAGAAAGATATATAATGCAAGTGTTGATGGCGCCAGAAAGAGAGCGTACCGCGGAAGATATGGCATGACCAGATTAACCAGATACTGAAAGATGGTCCCGTTAGAAGCCTCAACAACCGGCGAGCTTGCATGCGAAGATGTATGAATGTGAATGAGGCGAGAATTGTATGTCAAGACAGAAGAATGTGGCGCTTCATCCTCTCTGCCTACCCCCACGGGGAAACGGCGTGATGGAAAGTTAGTTATGGTAAGTAAGTCGATGTTACCAAGCTCACCTTGATGTTTTCAAGTTTATGCACCACGAACGCGGTAGGAATCATTTAAGAATGCAAGATGTATTTTATATCCGGGATTCATTTTTTTTCATGTCTCTTTCACATGACAAATTATATTACCCATTTACCTATGTACACAATATGCATACCTTTGATCGGTGGAACCTAATATTTCAATACCATGCCACATTTGTCTCACAAAACTCTTGTCTGATGTCTTGTCTTGTGTGATGATGTATGGCAGCGAAACATGGACCACCGGCCAGAGCGTGTCCGGGAGGCTAGCGGCCTTTAAGATATGGTGCAGCAGACGCATGGCGAGGATCCATTGGTCAAAACATATTTGAAACGACGAGGTGTTGAGCAGGGTGGGCGAAAAGAGGCGGCTCCTTAACAGAATCGCCCAACAACGAGCAATTTGGATAGGCCATAATATAAGGCATGCGGGCCTGCTTTTTACCATCGTCGAGGGAAATGTTGATGGCAACAATCGTAGAGACGGCCCGAGATTAAGCTACGTAGACCAGATTATCGGAGATGTGCGCTGTAGCACCTACCAAGAAATGAAGAGGCTGGCAGGTGACAGAGAGGAGTGGAGAAACTTATTGCAGACCAATCCTAGGATTGTGACCCGCAAAAAATGTCATATTTGTACATATTGTAAAAAATTATACTCATTATAGCTAGGCCCTAGGATATAAGCAACAAATTAATTAATATATAATATATATATATATATATATATATATATATATATATATATATATATATATTATTAATTAATTAAATAGTTTATATATATTATATATATTAATTAATAGTTTTCTCCACAACCAGCCAAAACCATCCACCGGTGTTTATGGTGGTGGATAGCCCTTGGTGTCACATTGAAAATATGCGAGTTTGGTGGGGGTGGCTGTGCGTGGGTGGGAGTGCTTTCTAGCACATAGTTTTGTTATGGGAAGGCCGCAAATGCTTCAGATTGTTTCAAAATAAGCGCGCCGACTGTGTCGGTGAGTCTAGAAGGTTCCGGAAAAACCTGCTCTAGAAAGTTCTGGAAGGAGAAGGTTCTAGAAAATTCCCGAAAGTTCTATAAGGTCCTTAACAGTGTGTCTAGAAGGTTCCTGCATATTCGATAAATTTCTTGAAAGTTCTGGAAGGAGAATGTACTAGAAGGTTCGCGAAAGTTCTATGACAATCCAAACAGTGTACTAAAAATCTACGCGTGCGAAGCCGCGCGGGCACAGCTAGTAAGTATTAAAATGATTTATATTGAAAATATTTTAATCATTAAACAAAGGGTAGCAATCTACCGCCAATTTTAATCAATTATGGCCAAATAATACTTAATTATGGATACGTTGAGTTCGAGTTAACCATTCGGGCGCTAACATTGCGTACATTCAACACGGCCAATGACTGGTAACTCCTA
This sequence comes from Agrypnia vestita, assembly GCA_016648135.1. Taxonomy (NCBI): domain Eukaryota; kingdom Metazoa; phylum Arthropoda; class Insecta; order Trichoptera; family Phryganeidae; genus Agrypnia; species Agrypnia vestita. The sequence continues at coordinate 2,162 of JADDOH010013265.1, read as the reverse complement.
TTAAAAGTCAACTCACTCACTAAACTACGTGGCAACCGCCGTCAAAGGTCCATTTACTATAACTACGTTTAATAAAATTTATGTCAAACTTTTAAAGATAATATGTTATAAACTCAGCTCACCAGACCTTAATCCCAGAGCAGGAAGAAAGTGTGTACACCTTCGTTACTGAGACAGAAATACAAAATTAAATAAAAACGATAATTCTATACAGATTAATTAATTAATATTATAAAAGTTTTTAAATTTTATCTAAAACTTTTTTTTATTCAAGAACACATTCGTATTTGTGAAGTTGTAATTTTTCAGAACAAAGTTCTGTGAAAAATTTTTAATAACCAAATTAATTAATCAATTAATTTGGTTATTAAAAATATCAATTAGCTTGTTAGTCCTGTGGTTAGGACTCTCGCCTCGTGTTCCAAAGGTCGCAGGTTCGAATCTCACTCCAGACAAGCAAGTTAGTCCTATTTTCATAGCACAAGCGTTTAGCTTAATTTGAAAATAGTAAGAATATTGATGTGACATGAATTCCGTGTTCACACCTCTATTTAAAAAAATAAATAAATTAGAAAGACATACAGAAAAATCTAATTCTCGAAAAAATATTTGGCTACTACCGGGATTCGAACTCGGGTCACCTCCTTTCCGGAGACGGTGGAAAATTACAACTTCACAAATACGAATGTGTTCTTGAATATAATATCTGTTGTATCAAATGTGTGTTCAAATAGCTAGCATTGTGAGCTAGCAAATGAGTAGCTTGTTGGTCTTGTGGTTAGGACACTCGCCTCGTGATCCAATGGTCGCGGGTTCGAATCTCAGCCCATACTAGCAAGTTAGTCCTATTTTCATAGCACAAGCGTTTAGCTTAGTTTGAAAATAGTAAGAATATTGATGTGACACGTATTCCGTGTTCGCATCTCTATTTATTTAAAAAAAAAAAAAAAAATGAATTAATTAATTAATTCTGGCGTCCATCTATCGGTAGTATTTCAAAGTAATTTGAACTATCGTATCAAAAAAGTGGATTGCTCTATGGACAAAAATTAAAATTAATTAATTAATGAGAATGACATAATAAGGTCGATATATTCACGGAAATGTACAAGGCTTCTATAGCTTAGTGTTCAGAGCACTGTCTTCGGAAAGGAGGTGACCCGAGTTCGAATCCTGGTAGTAGCCAAATATTTTTTCGTGAATTAGATTTTTCTGTACGTCTTTCTAATTGATTAATTAATTTGGTTATTCAAACTTTTTTGTTGATTTTGAAAGTGCATTAATTAAATTCAATTGGTAAATATTTCATCTCGGAAAATGAACGAGGCACGTCGGTTTAAGGGAAGATTCAATAATAATTCAGAAAATATATCGCTCGCAGCCGCCGCCAGGTGGAGCCGGTAAGGTTGCTGATAGATGGGCAGAGGGTAGTTTTCAAATGCAATTTCACCCCGTCAAACCAAAAGGAATAAAGACTCCGGAAACAAATCACTGATTTCTATCATGTCATAAATATTGCTGAAATCTGCGCCCTCGTGTCCTGCATAATCCTTAGTCGCACGGAGAAAATATGAAGCTGTTTCAATTTTTTCTTGAAAGCGTGAATATCAAATTTTTTATTTAATGTACTTTATTTTTCTTCTTCTTCAAATGTAGCAAATTTATTTTGTGGTAACATAATTATAATTAATATAAATTAACTTTGTTTAAACCACTTATTTATTGAAAAAAATCAACATGTTTCAAAGCCAATGGCTTCTTCATCAGATCTTCAGGTTTTCCTGATGAAGAAGCCATTGGCTTTGAAACATGTTGATTTTTTTCAATAAATAAGTGGTTTAAACAAAGTTAATTTATATTAATTATACTTTATTTTATTTTAATTGGGAAATCAAACAGTTTATTGATAGTTAATTGAACAACAATATGAAAAAAACTAAAAAAAATTGAGCCAATTACGTGAATCCTCCAAATTATCGTGAATTCGTAAGAATTCATATTTAATTATTTATATAAGCCCAAAAAATAGCTCAGAATATTTTTGAGTTTGTTCAAATCTTTCAGAACAGTGCTGGATTTATGTCACAGAGACATTATTAATCAATTAATGTATATTATAGATATATTATAGATACATATAGGGTGGAAATGGCGAATGTTAC